>JANIJG010016985.1:23508-36436 GCA_024611175.1 Megaceryle torquata
ACTGTGCATTTCTGCACAACACAGAAGCATTACTTTGTTTATGACACACCAGTATTTAGAAAAGGTTAATTATATTTAGCAGGTGGAAGATATAAACTAATCTTCTACATTTCCTCAGGGAAACTGGTAATATTTATTGCCTAGAAAGCTGTGCTAGCCAGGCAAAACCTCCATTTACTATGGGAATTCTACTGTATTAGGATCCCAACAGAGGTCCCAATATACCACAACCACTGTTGGAAGGTGTGAGTCTCACACTGATGCTGCATCTTGACTAGTCAGCAGCTCTTATTAATTGCCAGAAAGGTTCTGGGAAACTTCTGGCTTGACACTCAATTATTTGCTCTCAACCTATGCTGAAGTCGGACTACATTGCCTTAGTCAAAGACAAAAAAAAAAAAAAAAAATAACCCCAAGATTTGGCTTTTATATATACATAAATCTTCCCCATGATAAAGCACCATATCTGTAAACAAAGACAACAAGCATTGTCCCAGGTCAGACACTGGCAATAGCCACAAGCCACAGGAATAGAGACTTTTCCAAGGTCAGCAAGGTTTAGGCGGCACAACTAAGAGAAAAGACCCTTGGTTTAGTGGAGTCTCTTGGTTTTCTAGTATATTACTGAACCACTCTCAGTGTAGGCCAGGGAAAATATTGATTTCAACCTGAGCAACAGTGATATTCAACCTTAGAATCCACAGGTTCCTTCTAAGTCATCTGCAGAGCATAATGGTGGAAAGCAAATCTTGTGCGAGATATCTGCACATCGAGTATTTCTTTTTCTTTTTGTAGCATGAAAAAAATTGCTAAACACTATAGCACAACAAGATCAGGACTTCAGCAAGCTCTGTTTCACCTGACAACTCACCACCACTGCTTTTCCTCCCACTGCTATCAAAAATGCCAGATGGAACTTTCACAATACTGTTACCCCAAGGGGGTGGGTCTGCTGGACTAGGAGTTTCTATATTCAGCTGTTGCTTTTCATCAGATTTCTCAGTACAAGCCTCTACAAAAAACAGAATATGAAATGCAGTCAATTTAATTAAATAACTTCATTTGCACTGTTATGGAAAATACAAACTCAAACACTATTCCCTAATGTAATTACCACCGAAAGGGGCAGTCCTACTTGGTACTGAGCATTTCCTGGAAATAATATGCAGAGAGTGCTTAGCTGTTCACAGGTTAGAGCATATGCCAATTTCTTCCCTTGGTATTTTTTCAACTAAGCAAAGCAGAACAGTAAAAGCAGTTCTCAGATTTTAGTGCAGGGCTGTTTGTCTAATGACAGCTTTAAAAGCTCAAACTCACATTAAAGATCTAAGTTAACACAGGTATGAAACAGCTTCAGTAATGAGGAAGACAAAACACAGAAAAGCTAAGGGCAAAATGTGAACAGAAAGCAGGAGATGACCATATTTTCTACAGATGGGAAGAGTTTGTAGGAAGAAGTAGTACCTTTTATTAGGTCAACTGGTACAGCTAAAAAAATGGTCAAATTTTCAAATATACAAGTGAGAGGAACAGCATTTAAAATATTGTGTGCCCCAGCACCTGCACAATGTTTCTATCTATGATAAATAATGTCTAATAAAAGGCTATTTCTACCTATATGTATTTCACTGCTATTATCTAGAGCATAGAAGTAGTCCACCGTATTTTATACGGTCATATTATAACCTTGGCAACATTATGAATTCAACATATTAAGTATTTATTGTAGTCTAATGCATGAAGTAGATTTATTATAAAAAGCCTTCATCAGCATAAATATGCATACTTAACCTCCTATTAGGTCTTCAGCTTTATAAGAAATATCTTTTGCCACTTGTGTTTCAGTTGCATGAAGACTATCCCCATCATCTCTTAAAAGTTCATCCTTTGATCTGTAGTCCTGGTCTGACTGACCACCTGTTTGAAGGAATACAAACAACATGCCTCAGATTTGTTTTTATTTCCTACATTTGTTTTTCAGTAAGAAATTAAAAGAACTAAAATTTATTTGTTTCATATTTTGTTTTGCCAGAAAAATTCATAGTAGGATCACCAAAAATGCCTAACCTGTGCGCAGAGCTACTCAGTGATGGTGACAGCAGACATTATTAGGCTACGCAATCCAAACTTACTTCTCTAATTATTATACTAAACATGTTATTCCCCCAGGAACACTACAGCGAGTAACTGCCTTTAACGCACTGTATACCCTTCATTCCTTTCCTTTGTCAACAGCATGAAATATTTCATTCCTGGGCAAGCTAAATTCTCAAACACATCTATAAAAGAAATTTAGACAAGCACAGCAGTCGCTGAGCAAGCTTCTAACAATGCATACATCCCTGGAAAGCACTGCACCATAAACTGTGCTACCTCTTTGTGCTATAGTGCAAAGTATAAAATATAACAGAAAAAAAAAAAAGTAAAAATCTAAACAGAGTTTTTTTAAACTCTGTTCTTCCACAATACCAGTTAAACTTGACAACTGTAACTCATTCTTAATAAACAAGTAAAAAAAAAAGTCCTCCAAAAAACTCAATGCAAGCAAACAAACAAACAAACAAATCCTTTTCAGTAGTCCAAAAAGTGTACCATAGGAAACAACCCACAATCCACAAAGGCACTCTTTTCTGTTATTTTTAACAGAAGTGTTGCTTCATATGCAAAAATAGAAAACCACTCTATGGGACATATCCTACAGCAATATGTTAAACAGGATTATTTATATGCCTTAGAGTACCTACTAGAATACATGACAGTATTTAAAATATCAAAGTGTTAAGTAAGATACTGAGTGTGAAAGGTATTAGGAAGCTCCATAAAACCTGAGTGACAGACATAATTTATCTACAATACATAGTACAGTTTATGTTATTAGGCTGTTTAATTTACCAGCAAAGAGCAAACATGTAAAAAATAATTAAATTTTAAAGTTTGACCAGACATCAATTACTACATCTGGCTACTATGTTAAAGATATTTTCTATATATATTAGTAGTTCCTGACATTCTTCAGTCTTTATTTTCTGTCATCATTTCAATAATGTTAGTATTCCTGTTTTGTACGGGAGGGAAAACACCCTATCAATAAATGGGTGAATTACCTGCAGAAGTAACATTCAAGGGTAGAAATAATGTACACGTGCATCCAAGGCTTCACACCATGAAAGTCTGTACCCCACACCGTGATAGCCAAGGACAAATGTGGCAGCCAACAGACAGCAAAGAGCAAAAAGCAGAGCAACAAAGAGCAGAGAGAGAAGGGAAGTTCAGTAATGTAGGCAAGCGTATCAGACAAAGCACAGGAATCAGACTCAAAGTTCTCTTTACAGAAGGGCTCAAGATACTAAAAACATGAAGAGCATGCAAGAACCATCTGTACATTAATTTTTGAAGTACACACAGAAAGAAAGTTTAGTTGAGACTGTTCACAGGTAGAATGCAATCAGTACTAAAACATATACAAAGAACCATGAATGTTGTCCTCCCATCTCGAGTGATTAATGTCCTGTACACCCTTTTTATTTTGGTTTGTCTGGAAGAGTACACAACCACATTTAAGGCAGTTTTTCTCCAGGTTATCACCTGTCTTCCCATTCCCAAGGTGTCTCAAAGACTGTATGGCAAAGTTCTAATAACTTCTATATTGATTTTCCAGTTTAGTAACTACTATTAAGAAGTTTGAACATGGCCTTTAAAAGCATAGTTTACTATAACCAAACCTAGCATACTAATTTCATGAATGGTAATTAGGCCCTTCTAGATTACCATCAAGGAGCAACATTTTAAAGTGTCAGTTTCTATTCACTTCAGCAACTTCCACTCCTTTCCTTTAATGAAGAGAAAGGTTTTACTCACATGAACTATCATTGATGTGAATAAATGACAATATACAAAAATTGAACACACTCATATTGCAGAGGCTTTGTACCTTTTCTGGAGACTAGTAGAAAAAGCAAGGTTCATGAAACCACAGCAAGACGTGTATTTTAACATGAGTACTTCTGCTATGGTTCACTCTAAAAAAGCAGCAAGATCTGCAGTAAAGCAGTAAAGGAGTAATATTCAACAACAGCCTTTATTTTTTTTTTCCTTACATAGTTTCACTCCACACTTCATTCTCTACAGTCTCAAAACAGGAAGGTGGTGGTTGTGGAGGGGAAATCAACACCAAACTAGAAAATGGAGCCTTTTGTGGGACTGTTAGTAGTAAAACCCAGCAGAATCTAGTACCTGTGCTAGAGTGATTATCAATGGAATCAAGCCTGACTAAGTCACTGACGAAGAGAGAGTGCTCCCCACTGTTAGCATCATTAGAACTATCCACGCTACCATGGCTCACCATGTCCCCATCACTTCCACCCGTGGTATTCCGCAGGGCTAAAGACAGGAACGAGAGCTGGTTAGTAAGAGAGGATTTAACTTTTCAGATTTTTAAACAAATCTAACCTCTTCAGACAACAGTAAACACTTTTGCTTGCATATGTACAATGAGAACATGAAATGCTAGCAACACAATTCAGACATTAATTCATCAGTGTATGAAGAGTTCCACTTGTAAAAGCCACAATGTTAGCTGCAATCTACTAGAAAACACATGATGCTTTTCTTCAGCAGAAATAAATCCGTTTCAACTAACATATTACCTGGTATCACAGGTACTCGTGGGCTCTGCGTTGATTTCTTTAAGCACTGTCTAAATTGTGCTGTGCCACGAACTACATTGCGTACCTTTGTCCACAGGAATATGCCACTGCGGTTACTGCTAGGCCAAGGAGATTCTAAAACTGCCTACAGAAAGAGACATTGTGATAACAAGAACAGTAAGAAAGTTACACTAAGAAACACTGAGAAGTTTTTTTTTCATACCCAAAAAAGGCACTTCCTATCAATCATGCGAAGAAGAACAAATATTTGAGTTTTAACAAGCTGCTCCCTTTCATGAGCTGTTCCCTTTTATCCCACAGGTCTGGGTACAAGAGCTGTGCAACAACAAACAATGGATCAAGATTTCTTTAAGTAAAGAAGGTGGGGTTTGCTCTTATTTATATACTTTGGTACAACAAAAGACCAGAGTAGCACTTCCTTTACTATTACTTTAAACAGTTGACTAAGAAGTTTCACCAGCATACTACAGGAACTTAGAAGCAAGGAAAAGTGGGGGAGACTCCTTCAACTAGCCTAATTCTAGTCTTCATACATGGCAGATGCTGCTTCTTAATGGATACATCTAGGAACAGACAGTTTTGACATGAAAGCACTAGACAGATTCTAAAGCTTAGAAATGGAAACACTGTAAATATTTCAGCAGAATTTTTGGTTAGCCAAACAGCACAGGACTGTAAACTTAACAGTGCAAAACCATGCAGTGTAGATTCAGCAAAAAATAAGCATGTACAAAATCATTGCTTGTCCAAGAGAATCAGAAAATCCATGTGAAAAGATGTAAGGAACAAGTATCAAAACATGACACAGGACAAGGGGAGTGACAAAAGCAAGAGAGGCACTGAACCAGTATTCCTCTTCAAGGCTTCTCTTACCTTATTGTAATAACCATAGGTGATGGCATTTGGCTGTATTCCAGCGTTTTTCATTTCAAAGAGGACTCTCACAGCCTGAACAGGCTGACCCCACAGGCCACAAAGCTGCATTACAACTCTGTAGCAGACCTGACAAGATACAGAAATATATAAATGGACTGATAACAAGGATTTTCAAACAGCTTAAGCTCTTCCCTGATTTCCAACTTTTACATATGTAAAAGGGGAAGCCATGTGAGAGCAGCTACTCAGTACACAACACTCAACAGTCAGAAGAGGGAGCACAAATTAAACAGGAAATCACAAGAGCTGAAATAACATCAGTAGTCACAATGTTGAGAGTGCTGATTTTTTTTTCCACTTGGCTCTTCTGTTTGTGAAATAAAGGAGGGAAGGAAACGCCCACACAAAAAGCAGGACAACTTGCTGCTGTGTGCCTGCAGATACTACTGAAAAAGCAGTGTGCTGCACACAAACTCATCCCCTCAGTTCAGTAAGGCTGCAAAACATTAATCCAAAGTGCATTTAAGAAATAAGAGATATTCAAGAACTTCCTTCTTGAAAAAGTCTGGGAGAAGACTAGCAACATTAAGTTGGAGTACTTTACCCGATAACACCATGCTGGTGATGAAAAGGGAAATGAATTTCCAGTTGTCCTAGTTAAGCAGATTTCTTTGAGATCATTCAAGGTGGCTTTAAAACAGGTCAAACTTGAAATAAGTATGCTTAACCTGGTGGTGGAGCACACTATACTCGCACCTTGTCTTCTATTCCATTTTTATGGTAAGTTTATTTTATTCACACTTGCCTCATCTAATGGTTCCACATCAGTTTTCCTCATCTTAATCAGAACATCGTAAGCCTGCTGAAGTGCTTTGACCTTGGTATGTGCAACTCTGATGTAGGCTGGCAGACAAATAAACCACAGGCTGTAACTATGACTGAAGAGACACTTAGCCCACTGTGGGGGGCTTACATAATACTTCTTGGCTAATTTATGGGCTGTTTTTATTTCCTGTAGGGGTGAAACAAAACAAAACAAAACAAAAACAGACTAAAGATGTAACATTCTGAATCTAGAGGCCATTACTAACTCAGATACTGGCTTCTTAAAAGTAAGCATTTAATAATGGACAAACATTCAACTGAAGCTCCTTTCTTACCACTCTCTTATTAAGGCTCTCTGCAAGGTAAAACTAGCATCAGAATGAATCCCCTTTTCCTTTCCTTCCCCATTCAAGCATTAATTTTAATTTCATTTTGTTTTACATTACAGTCTAAAGATTAAAAATGTGTTTGACAACAAACTAATCTCAGATGCTATTTTATTTGTTGCCTTCTGTTTCTTTTGCAAGTGTCGATCCTCAACAGTTACAAAGACTTAACCTCTAACGACATTAACTTTCATATCTTTCAGTGTTCACACAGTGATTACAGTAAGACTCATCTGACCTGTTTTGTCCTCTTTGCCATGAGTGCTGGACTATTTGAAATGCTGCTTCCAGCTGGGTGTCGGCTGAAGGAGAGTTTGAGCTCCTGTGGCCTGTCAAAGAGCTTGAAATCTAGTCGGGGGAAGTTTTTATAGCTACAGAGATGATTAAAAACAAAAAAAAACCAAACAATAAAAAAATTAAAAGTTTTTCACATACCTTCTGATAGCAGGAAAGCCATACAAAGACAACTTTTGTGCAGAGAACTGACAAACGGGAGAATACAGAACCAAGAGGAACAAAACAAAACAAACACACACACAAAAAACCCAAACACCAAAAAACAGAAAGAAAAAAAAAAAAAAAAAAAAGGAAAGAAGATAGCAATATACTTTTAGTCTTATTCACAAGTATTACACAAGAAAGTGCCTTGGACATTAAATCTCTATAGACAACAAAAATAAGAACCAGACTGCCATCAATATCATGAAGATCTGGGAAGCACAGATGATGAAAAACAAGGAGAATAATTAGAAACCAAACTTCTGTGACCTCCAAGAGAGACAAGAAGAACAAAACCATACCCAGAATGCCTGAAACTCCACACTTCCTGCACAGGGCTAAAAAACACTGAATGGATTTTGAAAAGTGAAGTGTGTGTCTTGTTCTTTTGGTTTATCAGATGCAGATCAATAGAACTGGGAAGATCATTACCCACCCCCAGGTCGTCCCCAGTGTGAACCAAAGTGCAGTGCAGTTGTTCTGAAATACACATAAATGGCTCGAACAGGAAGAAAGACACTGAATACGTGTAGAAAGGTATTACTGTAACATTGGCAAAAAGTTACTGAAAAACTAAAAACCAAAATCCACATGCCCTTAAACATACACACACACACACACACACACATATAAAACACTGACTTCTAGAGCTTCAGAAACCTACAAGACTTCAGCCAGTTCTTATCTTTTTAAGGATTGTTCTGAACATATTAAGGCAAGTCTTGCCCTAAGACAGAACATCTGCCCTGCTTGTCATAGGCATTCTAGTTTCACTATATGTAGCTGTTTTAACTTGTACCTGTATTTTGGCACTCGATCCTGTCCATCATCAGTGGGAGGTTCTGGTGGCATTATGAACACTGTGTGTTCACTTTTTTGTGACTCGTCCAGTTCAATCAAGCGTGCATCTTCGACAGAATCTACATCAACCTGAAAACAGAGTTTGTATAATAAGTACAGAGTTTGGCTTTGGGATAAAATGTCCTTTTTAACATTAGTTAAGTTAGTATATGTAAAAATATATTTAATATATACTGTATTTGATTTTATGTATAATATACAGTAAGTTACATTTGTTCTAATTACTCAAATATCAAATCCACAGCGTTATCTTTCTGGTTTTATTTCACTATCAGATATCACTAAACATTCTGAAGGACAAAGTACCTTCTCTCCTTTTTCTGTTCCTTTATCCGGAAAGAGCTAGAAAAGAGGAAAAAAAAAAAAAACCTAAGAGTTTCTTCTCAAGTAAAAAAAAATAAATCTTAAGTAGTTCTATTAAAGCTGTGTAATTTACTGAAATATTAAATCAGAATCACCAATTTTTCATATTACTGTAGAAGAAATGGATCTTTTTCAAGTACTTCCTTTGCTGAAAGAAAATGCAGTAATCAGCATGCTTTCAATCTACTGACATTATCTACTAAGCACAAAATGTTAAATCTATCAAATGAAAGTTCTTTTATTTAGTTCAACTGAAAGAAACTGCTGCTTTGAAGATATTTTCAATATGATAATTCAAATATGCAACACATTAACAACCTGCAGGATCATCAAACTATTAATAGCATTAAACAAAGTATACTCTGGGTGCAAACTGTAGAATGCATACCCCATACTCAGCAGCAATCAAAATAAAATAAAAGGCAAAGAAACTTTAAACAGACCACAAAATAAGTGTTTACAATGTTAATCTGACTGGAATCAATACTAAATCAAACACTTATTCTATAAGAAGTTGGTATGAAAATGAAGGTTCTGTCCAGAAAGAATCACATACATCACACTTCCTGAAAAACCCCGTAATACTCTTTAGCTCCTCATTTTTAGATTGTTCACTTGACATTTTACAGGTGAGGCTATAAACTCAATAATCCATCTAGACCAGATCCATACTGAAGAGATTTTGTTTCTAAAAACAAGAATGGATTACAGCAATCTTTCTCATATAAAATAGAGGCAATGAAAATCTTATCTACATAAATAGGTTTTGACTACAAATGAAGCACCAGGCCTGTTTTTTGTGTTTTCAATTTAAATTTTGTGAAAAGAGAGTAACTACACAGATAACAGCTGATAAATAAATCTGTATTAGAGGGAGGGTGATTAGCATTTAAAGGGAAGACACAGATGACATTGTGCTAAAGTGTCAGCTAATGATACTTCTCACATTATCTTTTAGCTTGACAGCCTACAGGGCACTTTAATGAAAGTTTCCTGCACCAACACAGAAAATTACAACCATGCAAGAAGATGAAGGAAGAAAATGATTCACCAAGAACCACCAAGAATTCCAGTCCCTCAAAACAGTTGCTGCAGAAGGTATCTTACAATTAAAACCATGGCAATAACACAAAATTAACATAAGCATATAATTTAATAATATTGCTACATGTTTTTTCACCTTTTCTATGCAGTCATCAAAAAATGCCAAGCCAGTATCCTTGTCGCTCACAAAACTGCACTCTTCAATAAAGCGGCTGAATATTTGAGTTTTGGTGAGATGTGTGTAGAACTTTGTATAGGCACGGTCTCTGCTTTTTAAAAATCCTGGTTATAAAAAGGAACACAAAACTCAGTAACAATTATGGGTTCCATAAGAAATTTACATATAAAGCATCAAAACAAAACATAAGAAGTGCTAATACATTAAGTATTTGCTTTATCAATAAAAACAACTTATCACCACTTGCAACTGGAAGATTAAAATGTCAATTTTTTTGAATGATTATTTTTCGCCATAGTTAATACTTGTCTAGTAATTACCCCCATGTAATCCACTCACTGCGTTTTTTGACTTTCTGTGCAAGAAAAAGGACATGATGACCTTGTTCAAAAGCAGAAGTACCTAACAGTTAAAACAATACTAAAATTAAAATTATCTTAACATGTACCTGAAAATATTTAAGACTTTTCAAACCTTTGACTAAAAATTTCTTCTCAATCTCACTTCCAGTAATTAAAAATAATAAAGAAAACCAATTCCAAACAAACAAAAAAAACCCAACTCCCAAACAACACCACCACATGCAAAACAAAACCCCTGTGACATTTTATCTAGCATTCAACTCATGAACAGATCTAAAAAGTTATGGCGATGAGGAAGATAAGATGACCTTTGCTAACTATTACTATGTTTCTTATCTCTGCCCCACTCTCTATTAAGAACATTTACTTTGTACAAATCAAGAAATATTCTTTCATTCCCAAAAGCTGCCCTTACAGAATATGCCATGCACAGAGGGCATCATGCTCCTGATAGACAGCTTTTCTAATGCAGAACTGTTGCAAAATTGCAGTTCTATGAGCATATATTGGTGTTAACTAGTTTAACATCACACAATTGCCATTTTAAATATTGCTAAGAATTATACAACCAAATGGAACTTTGACCTTTGAGTTAAGCAGCTCCTCAACCCTAAAATTGTACCACTGCCCATGCTATCAGCAGCTGGTTTACCTCACCCTCACCTTGATGATCAAACAAGGAATCAGCAGCAGTTGCTTTATTTGAAGGCGCCTGAGTAATTGGTTTGAGGAATGTTCTGTAACCCTTTAAAATAGACGCCATGAAACGGAGAAAAGCTTCCTGGATCTCCATCTCAAGTTCTATCATCTTCTTCTGCCAAGAGAAATCTGCCTCAATAGGAGTCATCTCCACTGCAGAACCTTCTTGAGTTTTTCTGTGAACTAAAACCACAGACAATCCTGTATTAAATTTCAGTGCGTTCAAATAGGTAACTTTTGAAAGATGCTGAAGATGGATTGTTTTCTATTTGCCCATATTCAGAAGTGAAAAGTCACTAGAAATTCTGTGATTATTTTCCAGTTGATTTGGCCCATATAAAAGGCTGGCTATCTCAAGTTGATGATGTGTTTTTCTAGCATTCAGCCCTCTGGGACATGAAACAAGAAGGAGGATCTCTATGGAGTTAATGTTACCACATACTCAACCAAATGTATTATTTCAGACCATGTTTTCCCTGATCATCTAAAAGGAAAGGGCCTAAAACTACTTTTCTAATAAAAATTCTAACATTTTTTTGCATCAAAGGGTAGAAACAAGTAGTTGACATTGAGTTCACACTTCCAGTCTTACAGAAAAACTCCACAGAAAAACAGCAGCAGATAGTGCTGAAAATTTTAGTGCCACGCTTTTTATTGTAACAAAAAAATCAATTAGTGTACTATATAAATTAGCATAATAAAAACATTAATTAACATATCAATTACCATAATATAAATATTTCTATAGGTATAAATATTATTTAAGTAGGTATTCTTTATTTCTTATATTCTTTATATAGGTATATAAAAATATTTTTATAGTTATAAATAAATACTATAACATCTCTATTATAATACTGTCAAAATATAAAAAGTATCTGTCTAAAAGAGACCATTGGTTCTGTTCAAGGTAAAATTAGGAAATAGTTCTATGTTACATTTCATGACATAGCCTGTTGATAAACCAAAAGAAAAGCTCAGGTTTTTTAACAGATGAAGTAAAGGCTATCTAAAATAAAAAAATAAATTAAAAAAAAAATTAATATCAAATTGAGGTGATAACACCTGCCTCTTAATTAATGCCCTTTTGTGTTTCCATAATTTATAGGTTTTGGTATACCTATGAGGCTATTGCTGTCTCCACCATAATGATGCTACCTAATTTACTCTGAACCAGCTTACCCTAAAGAACCTATTTACAGTCAGAAAGAAGCAATACCTGAAAACTGTTAGGTCAGCTACAACATTGCTCTTACCTGTCCAAGTCATTGGGCTGAAGATGGTCTGTTCTTTTGTCAAAATTTATCTACCAGATTATTTTTGTATAATTATCTAAAACATTCAGCAATATTTGCACAATAGCTGATATATTCAACATTATCTTACTTGTATCCTCACTTCCTCTATTATTTTTAGTCAAAACTGTGAATACTGTTTTAGGTCAAGATCCAAATGTGTTTTAGCTGGATCTTTATTTAAATACAATTTAATCATGAGTAAAGGCTAAAAAGAAAACCCTCAGATTTTAAGAAGTCACAGCAAAGAAAACAGAAATCTAAAATAAATAATTCACACAACATATGATGGAAAGAAGCCCTTACATTTATGTACTAATTATAATTTCAGACTTGTAGGTATGTATGAGAAAATTTAGTAGTCTGCTTTGAATATTTACTTTCCCTGCTTTAGGCAGTTTCTGTTCTTACCCATTCCCATTTTATTTTATATATTTCACCTGCTGCCAGCTGTGGGTGCAGTTTCTTTAAGGTGCTCAGCAGACTTTTACATGGCTTCTTAGGAAACTGCTTCCAGTTGGTGTTCTTCTTATCATCTGATCTAAAACACAGGGTAAAGAAAAAAGGAAATATAAAATACAGACCAGCTAAAAAAGAACAGCTTCCACAGCCTTAAATTTCTTCATTTTCAGAAAGTAGTAACTAAAAAGAAGAAATTATTTGAAAAGAAACATTGCTACTATCCCTATATGTCAAAAGTGAAAATAGAGAGAGTGACATAACTCGGAATTTCATTTCCTTAGATACAGGACAGTATAAATTGAGTTACAAGCAGAACTTTCTTCAGTCTTGTAAGAAGGATCTACATTAAGATTTGATTCAGACCTTTTTCTTGAAGTTTCACAGAGCTTATTTCCCTTTCAGGATTTTTATT
>JANIJG010016986.1:8593-27331 GCA_024611175.1 Megaceryle torquata
CACCATTGCAGGGGAGGTTGGCCGGGGCTCTGAGCACCCTGCTCTGGTTGCAGATGGCCCTGCTCCCTGCAGGGGGACTGGACTGGATGACCTGTAAAGGTCCCTTCCCACCCAAACCACTTGTGATTCTCTGGTGCTATCACAGCAGGAGTAAAATTTTGACCAGATCTCCTCCAGGCCTCAGATGTGTGAATGTTCTCACAGTCCCGCCCATGGAGACAACATACAGGACCTCCACAGAAGCTTTATGGCACCTCAGCTCTCCAAGGTTTGCACAGCAAAAGCTACACGTGATATTTTGCTTTCATAACAAGAAGCCCTGGTGGCAAAGGAGATGATGTCCTTACCCCATGGAGCCTGGAGCACACGTGGAAGAGCCGCAGTGCTCATGCCCAGCGTTCAGAGAGAGATCCTCCCTCATTTTACCTACAGGAGCATCAGGCAGCTGCCCTTACTCCTGTTGCTCATCCCTAAGAAATCTTTCCAGTTTTTCCCAACAGGCTGACAGACCAGCTGGTACCTGAAAGGTTTACAGCACCAGGAGGCTCCTGGTTTTGTCTACCGTGCCATGACGCAATCCTCAACAACCCCACTGAAGTGAGCCTGGCCAGTTTCAGGAACCCAGTTTGACTCAGCACCGCAGGAGTTTTTTTATTTTGACACTTTCACTCATTCCCAGACCTGAGTAAGCTGAAGCAGTGGTCAAGCAGAGTCACTCCTTTATTTAGGGGAAATAAAGCCCTGCTTGTGGGTGCTTCAGGCGGTTGTCAAGGGAAGTGAGAGGTTAAAACCCAATTCTGGGTATTCCTAAGTACAGCTGCCTGCTGTACCACGGTGTGCAACAGAATTGCTGAGCTGGCTGCAGGGTGATCTTGTTATTTTCCAAGTAAAATGCATCAGATGGTTTTTTTTTTTTCTAGGCTTCTGGAATAGCTATATGAAAAACAAAAAAACAGGACTTGAGGAAACGCAGCAACAGGCAAGATCTGTTGATATCACGTAAGACCAACTTTTCTGTGCCAGTGACTCCAGTGTATTTTCCTGGGTGAAGGATTCTTATCCAGTACCACGTTCTGAGCAACCGCATCATAAAATCCTCTACAAACGCTGAGAAGGTGAACGTTTCCTGTTGTGCTTCTACTCCCCTTCCCTTCCAAGACTTTCCATCAGGCTGAATGTGCCTGGGGAGGGCTTGCTCCTAATCAGTTCAGAACAGAAGCAGCTCACGTCACCCTGAGTGAACATTTTGTGACAGTAATTGAAAGGACACCTACGCTACCTGACAACGTGAAAATGTGGAGTGTTTGTTCTGCCTCTCGTGTCCCCAGGACACAACCTCGTGTGGAAAGCCAGGACAGGTGGTCACGCTGCTGCTTTTGTACGAGGAAGAGGGGAAGCAGTTGTGTAGGTGAAGTAAGAAAGGTCCCAAACCTCATGTTTTCAGAAGTAACTTTTGATTTTGGATATTCACCCATGAATGCCATAAAGGAGCTTGCTGCTTGTGAATGGGATGCTCAGCCCCTTCACCACGTGGCGGAACTGTTTGTTACAGGTTTGACTGTTTGATGGCACTTTAGTTTGAAGGTGGACTTCAGAAAGAAAGAGGTGGCTAAGGAGAGACTCCACCTTAGGAATTTATTTCCTAACAGAAATGCCACTGAACTTCAGACCTCATGAAGATTCTTTTTTTTTTGTTTTTTAGCTTTTACCTCTTCTCTTTTCAGAATGCCTGTGGTCACCCGAGTTTAAATAACCCTGCATTTCAAACCAGCAATTTTCCTTGTTTACGCGTTAAAGGAAACAGATGGTGTTCCCACAAACTATCTAGCCCAACATTCTCAAAACACTGTTAACCACTTAATCCACGCAGAGCAGCTAACAGGGACCAGGTTTGGCTCGGGTGGACCGTGTCATGAGCCTGCTTCAAACTTTCAGTGCTGCAAAACAAAGACAAATTGAGGAGAAGTTTTGTTCTGTCCTTGCGGAAGACCACGTTCTTCCAAAAGCAGTTACTTGGCTTTTTTCCATGCCAATGGCATGTTCCTAACCAAGAAAAAGAGCTGAATGTGCATGTACTTTGCAAAATATCTAGTCCTGTGGTTCGTTAAATCCCTCTTCCTTAAATATAAGGAAAAAAACCCTCCCTTCTCTTTCTGCTGGGAGTAAAAAGGCTGCAGTAGAGAACATTCCTAAGGCAGGAACAAGACGGTTCTCGTGCTTACAGCCGATGCACGACAGTGTAGTTTACATTGTTTAACAGGGACAAAGAGCAAATAATCCTCCCAAAGGCAACAGAATTCCTCTGAATTTCTAGCAGTGCTGCAGAAGGCAGAACTCAGCCTGTTCCCATGAGTGGCAGCACCTGATGTGCAGGATGATGGGAAACAAGCTTTGATGAGTTTTACAGGGGAGAGAACTGAGGCAGAGGTCACTGGCACCTCTGCAACACCTTTCCCCACCCAAACCACAGGCAGACTGGGCAGCTGAGAAGGGCAGCTTGGTAATTCAGAAGGTTGAGGGGGGGGTGTCTTCTCCCCCTCTGCTCTAGTGAGGCCACATCTGGAGAACTGTGTCCAGTTCCTGGTTCTGCAGTTCAATAAAGACAAGGAGCTACTGGAGAGAGTCCAGCGGAGGTTATGAAGATGCTGAGGGGCTGGAGCATCCCTGTGCCCAGGAAAGGCTGAGAGCCCTGGGGCTGTGCAGCTGGAGAAGAGCAGCCTGAGAAGGGAGCTGAGCAATGCTGAGCAAGAGCTAAAGGGTGGGGAGTAAGAGGCTGGGGCCAGACTCTGGTCAATGATGCCCAGTGACAGGACAAGGGGCAAGGGACACAAACTGGAACCCAGGAGGTTCCATCTGAAGAGGAGGAAAAACTTCTTTGGTGTGAGGGTGTGGAAGCCTGGCCCAGGACGCCCATAGAGGTTGCGGAGTCTCCTTCTCTGGAGAGATTCCAAAGCTGCCTGGATGTGGGGATCCTGGATCTCCTGCTCTGGGTGACCCTGCTGGAGCAGCGGGCTGGACCAGATGATCTCCAGAGGTCCCATCCAACCCCCTATCATGCTGGGATTTCCCAGTATGGCTCCCTAACCCCAAGAACCTACTGATTGCTTTTAAAAGAGTTCAGTGTTTTTTTGAGATAGAAGATAAATTCTATATATTGATTTTAAATCTGTGTGCAGAACTGTATTAAAACATATTTCTGCCCAAGATGTTCTCTTCTTCACCACACGGGTAACCCTCAGCTGGTTGATGAGCTACTGCCAGCAACTGCTGCCAGTCTCAGCTGTCAGTCATGTGTCTATTAAAGTCAGCTGTACTTTACCCCAAGGAGAGTCCTGTCCTGGAGGAGGTCGTGTGTCAAATGGGGCTGCTCTAAAGCTTGGATGTGGAAAAATAACTCAAAATGTAAGTCAAAGGGCATTAGCCCGTTTGTCTTCTGTTGTAAAGTGTTTCTGTAAGTGTAATGCAAAGTGCTATTTGCTGGAATTCTGTTCTGAAGCCTCTTAGGTGGATGTATAACATTCCTTTAGGCTTGTAAGGAGACAGAAATAGCTGCAGAGAATACAGGGAAGATATAAGAAAGTGAGGCTGGGGGGGGGAATAAAAGCCCTAATCTGTGCTCTTTTGAACCCTCAGACTTTTGAAAGGCAGTGGGTGCTGGATCAGGCAGAGCTACTTCTTTCTGTGTGTATTTAAGAAGCTTGGTGTGTCTCCTGAAATGCTTTTTCCTGGGAAAGGTTCTGTGGCTAAGTTGAATTGTAAGAAGGCTGTGTTAAAGAAAAGAGTCTCTGAGGCAATCTGGGTGTTTGCCAGAACCTTGCAAGCTGCCTAAACTCTGTTCTTTTACCAGAAAGCATGTAATGTTTCCTCTCCTGCCTTTTGCAAACTGCATCAAGACTTCCAGTGGCTGATGATGAATTTCTTGCCAGCAGTGCCTATTGTATCGTTTGGTGTTGTCTGATGTAAAAAAAGAGCAAAATTGTTTTTATGAAGCAGTAGCTTTGGTTTATTTGCTGTGTATGTTGACACTCAAGGTGTTTCCCTGAGTAAAGGCTGGGGTTTCTTTTTCACACCTAAGGATACTCAGTCTTAACAAATAATTGGCTTTTTAAATAGCAAAAGGATTACCAAACCGTAACACTTTTTTATCCTACATAATGTATAAACATTGGGTCACTACAAATGTTCTAGCAGAGTGTTGTCTGCTGAGCCTAAACCGTTGGCACAGCTTCTGATCAAGGTTTATCAGGTGAAAGAGGGGAGGAAGCCTGTGGAGATGTTCCTATAATGCACCAGGCTTCTAGCTGCAACTCTGAGGTGTTTCTAGTGCTGCGAGCCCAAGTGTTTCTGCGAGGTGAGAGGAATCAGCAGAAATGACTGTGTTTTCTTTCCTGGACTGAGTTATCAGCTTTGCTGTGTGGTGGAAAGAAGCGTGGTATCGACACACACGGTGACACCGCCGCTTGTCTTTGTTCGGGTGTTCCCCGGTGGATTTTCTGAGAAGTAAGATTTGAGATGTGTGAAGATAAGGATATGTGACAAATATCACCCTGATACAGACCTTACTTCTAGCTCCTGCTTATCTTCTCTTATGCTTGATGTTCATTTGGTGTCCAAGAGCTCTACCTACAAAGATCTGCTTTTCTGCTGTAGCCAGAGGTGCTCTGGGGGCTAAAACACATCCAGATGTCCCTGATTCATGCTGTGTGAAATCAAAAATGCTGAGCTTTGCAGGCTCAGGGATTTAAAGAGAAACATTTAAGTGCAGCTATGAAGTGCCTCACCAGTAGGTGCCCAGTCTTACAGGAGGCCTTGGTGGTAATACCAGTAAGTAGTGAAAATGGGCGTTAGGCTTTCCTCCTGTTGAGGTTATGTTATTTCAACCAGGTTTATGCAAGTCTTGAGTTGTTAGTCTTGAAGATGTAGAGCAGAAGTTGTGAAAATGATTTAAAATTAAAAAAAAAAGGAGAAATCAAGAGCTGGTCTTGATTGAAACCCTCAAGTGCTGGTGATATGGGTACAGCCAACTGCTTTACAAGTAGAATAATCCTGACTTTTCAACTTCTGGTGTGACCTTTTCCATTAACCAGTACCCAAAAGCGGCTTCTTTACACAATTTTTCAGTTCTGTCTTTTTCCTAAATCTGAAGGGCAAGTTTACTGTCTTTCCAAACAACTTTTTGGGCTCACTTTTTTTTGTTTTGCTTGTGGTCTTTTTCATCTATGGAGTTACATAAATAACTTAAGCTCCAGTTACCATAAAATGACAGTGGAATGGTGTTGATTTGCATCGGCCGGAGCTTTGAGTCATGGTGTTGAGTTTTTTCCTGTTCATGATCACAAACTAAATGCAGCTACAAAGGCCTCTCTCCAGACCTCACTGAACCAGCAGCATGAGGTGCAAAACAGCTCAATGATTTTGTCACTGACAAGACTTTCCTGCTTTTCTTTCTTTTAATGCTGCTTTTGTGACCTGAGCCCGCTCTCGCTCACATGAGCTCTGGGGCTCTCTGCCAGTTGTGTGATGAGCAATAGCTCTGCTTGCTTCAGTGGAACGTGCTTGGTGCTGGCTGGCCTTGAATTGCAAGGCTGACTGGGAAGGGGTATTTCCCAGCTTCTGGTAGAGTCATTCTTGCTTATAAAATATGATTAAAGAGTCAAACCAATGTTTCTGAGGATGTTAATTTTCTTTTTTTTTTTTGAGGAGATGAATAAATCACACCCATTCTTATGAAATTATCATCACTTTTAAGAGCAGTGTGGAAGAGGATACTTGTCCAGTACTGTAAGACTTTTACCAGGGCCATCCCCATGACAATTACTCATTTTTAGACAGACAGTGACATCACTATTTCTGCATGTGTTGGCCAACAGGGCTGAGGAGCTGACGTGTTACTGGTGTTAGAAAAGGCATGCGCCTGGAAATAAATCTCTGTGGATGGATCTTAAATGGAAACAAAATCCCTGAGTTACTGTGTGCTAAGTTCTAGTGGAGAAATGCATTGATCTGATAAAGCATTCTCTGGAAACCTGTCATTAAATCTGAGCTGGAGTTTTGTTTAATGAGAAGTGTGGGGTGAAACTCAGCACCTCAGTGTTTTGGTACCTTGCCCAGGATAAATCCTTAAAGCAGCGTCCTGCTTTGGCTGTCCCAGTCTGTCCAGTCTCTCCTGTTTTAAAAAGGTTGTCACCTGAAGAACCCTTTGGCAAACATGCACTTTGTTTTCTATGCTGGTAATACTGTGACTGTCTTGGAGACAAAAGCCTCAGATCAGGGCAGGGTTGAAGGAGGAGAGGAAATGAAGGATGAGAAGATGAGGTGTTGGGACAGGTAGGGCAGAGAGTGGTCCCACTGTTGTGAATGATGTGAAATCCTAAAGGGTCATAAATAAACCCGTTTGGTTCAGTCCAGACAGCTTATTTTGAGGGGTTTCACCTGTTTTCTGTTATTTCTTCCCTCCTACATTGAACTTGTAGATGGAAAGCTGAAGGGGGCAGGGGGAAAAGCTTCATTTGGGAGTTGTTGAAGTAGGGTATTTCCATGATTTCTTACTTCCTTACAAATACCTTCTTTCTGGGGTTAAGACATTTCTCAGAGCAGATCTTTCCACGCCACCAGTTTCAGTTTTGGTGAACTGGCATTTCCCAGTGGGCAAAAAATAAGTAATAATAAAATGGTTGAGATGAAGCATTGCCAGAGAGTTTCAATTCAATGCATGCTTGGGCAGAAGCGATGGAAGTGTCCCTGAAATTGGGAACCATTTTGCTCCGAGAGAAGTAAGTGAAGAAAAGCTTCCATCAGGAAGAAGCCCCATTTAATTTGATTCATGTAGATGGGAAACTGCAGATGCTGCATCACTGGATGTGTTCAAATCTGGGTTGGATGGAGCCTTGAGCAACCTGGGCTAGTGGGAGGTGTCCCTGCCTATGGCAGGGGGCTTGGAGCAAGATGACCTTTAAGGTCCCTTCCAACCTACATTGCCCAGCTCCATTTGCGTGCGAGTTCCCCAAGGCAGCTGTACAGACGAGTGCTGCTGTTACCTGGCTAATCAGGTTGGCACAGCTTGCTTTGGCAAGTCTATGGAAGGTACAGACACCTTTAAACCAGATAGAAACACCATCCTTAATTGTCTGTTGCACCCATAGGGTGATTATACCAGGCCTCAGTCAAGGCTGATTGTGTGTATAAAAAAAAATTGTGATGATAAGACCCAAGGGAAATAAATTACACATTTTTTTTGAGGCTTAGGGATGGACTGTTTTACAGAAGGCTTCTGTCTGCTGAAAACTTTACTACATTAATTTCACTTTGATTCTGTTCTAAAGATCTGGTTTGGGAGAAGAATCTTAATTTAGATTTTTTTTTTTAAATTTAAATAAATGTGATGTAATATTACACTGCTATTTTAGAAAGGAGGATCAAAATGTCTCATGCCAGTGCTTAATTAACCTTCCTACAAAGCATCTACAAAGCTCAGCAAATGCCTGCCAAGCATTTAGATTGCAATAGAACCATGTTCTCTGACTGTCAGCAGCCCATCTTCATCTATCCACTTCCTGTCTCCAGACACCACGCTTCCTCTTTATGAAGAGATCTAGCTGCCTTTTTTTTTTTCCTTTTGAGTAATCACTTTTCCACTCATGACTTTATAAAACCCTCCAGCTGCTGGGCTTGGGTTTTAGTGCTTACAGGGTAATTTAGATTACCCAAACTTGGTGTGATTTAAGATGTAACCAGAGGTCCAGGTAAGTTTCTCACCATGACAAAAGAGCCTGTAAGATTGAAATTTATTTTTTTATTCTTATTCTGTTGTTTTTTGTTTGGTGTTTCTTTTTTTTTAGCTGAGGTTTGATCCTACACTTGTGCAGGCAGATTTGTGTCCCCCAGGGCCTCAGTTGTCAGATGAGATTACAAGACTAGCCTTTTTTTTTTTTTCTGTTTTGTTGGTTTTTTTTCCCCCCCCTTGTAGTATAAAAAACCAAAATAAATAGAAGTGTGCCTCTGGTCCCCAAATAGAACTGATTAAAGAGAGCCCTGAGCTCAGGGAGTAATGCTGAGCTCATATGTTTGCTCAGCCTAATAAAATGCAGTCTTTCTTAAAATACTTCTCTAGAGATCCCATCAGTGACTTAACTACTGCTTACTCTGACTTGTGGATGAGGGTTTCTTCACTCGGTGGTTTTCAGGGAGACCACTGAAGCTAGATTAACTGCACAGGCTGTTTCTCAGTAAAATGCCTTTTTTCCCTGTTCATGTCCCATGGAAAGTTCAAGTGAAACTCCTGAGTCTAAAGAAAAAGCTGTGTGCTGGTTTCACCACAGAGTTTGCACTGAATGTGGGGGAAGCTCATCTTTTTAAGGTGCATTTTGTGAAGCAGAGCACTGAGGTAGGTGTTACTGGTCTTGCTCCATGCAGCAATTGTAACACTTTTAACACTGAAGCATTGTTAGGTTTGGTTTGTTTTGGCTGGTTGGTTTGGGATTTTGTTTGGTTGGTTTTGTTTTTTTAAGAGAGATACAAATCTCCCAAGTAGAATTTGTAATATGAAAGCTAAAGAGAAGAGGGACAAGAAGATGACTGTTGAGGCTGATCAAGTAAATCGTATCACAGGAAGCTGTGGTATTTCAGACTTGAGGGTATATGGGGACATGATTCTATCCTGGAATGTAAACACATTTTTGCCAACAAACTATGAAATACTAGATAAGCTCCTGTTCTTTTGGATGACAAAATATATCTGCCCCACAACTCTTTACTATGAAATGTGAAAATAAGCAAGAAAAAACCAACTGATTAATAATGTAAAGACAGGCTTATTTCTGGAACAAACATTACATGCAGCTGTCTGTTTTCTCCCAGTTAAGACAGTACTTGTTTAATTGGGAGAAAAAAAAAGTCATAATGTGGCTAACTGGCTTCTGCTGGTGAAGTCTGTGCCAGAACTGTCAGGGTGGTGCTGCTTGCAGGGTGATGTTTCCCCTTTCTCAAGGATTTGACCAACGTAATTCTAACATACATAAAGACCAGGGAATGAGGTTTGTTCCCTTAACCATGTTCTACCCAAACCTCCTGCTGAAGGCTGTGAACTCTTGGGAGAAGGTGGAGATCACAGGATGGTGGGGTGCGAAACCCTTGGTCTGTCAAGGGCATGTTTATACTTGGAAATAGGCCAGGGGTGCTCATGTGTAAATACGAGTTCCTTCCTTATCCTGCTTTATCCACTTGAAAAGGTGGATAAATCTGAGTGTTTCCTGAACTGTAAAAGTTCTAGTACAAACAAAAATGCTGATGTGTTCCAAGCTGGCATTAATCTCTCTTTGCCTGAGTTGGTCAGTGCCTTGTGGGAGCTGTAGTTCAGGGCTGGTAACCCCTGAGGTGTAGCCTCTTCCCTGGTCGAACAGTTCTGGTGCATCAGCCTCAATGTTTTTGTGCTGATTTCCCTTGATCAAATTTCTCCTGAAAGCTACTGGTTCCTACAGAAAACTTTCAGAATTTCCTTTCCAAAAAGGAAATGTATCCCTTAAATTTTTGCTTTTTTATTTTTTTGGCCAATGCTGTTTTCAAGCTGGCAGAGACAGCACAAGAGATCAGTTAGGAAGAAACATTGAACCAGTGTTTAAATCTTGGTGGTGACTCTTAACATGTAACTTTCCCCAGTTTAAAGCTCGTTTGTGAACTAACAGTTAATTACAGATGCAAAAGAGGCTCTGTGCTTTGAGGGCACCTTTCCCAAAGGATATTTTTCAAAGCAGGCTGCACAGAATGAGTTCCCTCAGAATTACCTCACATATTTTGCAGAGGAGATTAAGGCTCAAAAAAAAACCCCACTGCTCAAGACTATGCAGAATCTTGTGGCAAGGATTAAAAACCAGGTTTCCTAAATGTCAGATTTGTCTGAGGGTTCCTTCTCTTTGCTGGCTGCAGCAAGAGAAGGAGTTTGAAGGCAAAGCACAGAAAGAAGGAATAAATTGTAAGAAGCAGCTTTTGTACCTCTGTGCTCCTCAGACACTCTTCAAGCTTCAGGCTGCAACTGTTTGATGACTGAACTTGCTGCACAGCTATAAAAGCTCGGGGCTAACCAAAGCTCATCTTAAAGCATCCCTCATTATCCCTGTCATTTGTAGGGTGAGTTTTAGAAGGTGGTATTTTTATTTGATAGAAGGAGCTGATACAGCCCTGTTGTCAACAACTAGCTGGGCCAGAATCAATTCATCATTATAATTACCTGCCTCAGGACTCCTTTTTGACTTGCTCTGCCTTTCTGGCTAACGAGCCGCGTTACCTCAGCCTGGCTTTAGAACATGCCTGCTGTTGATTTACTGTTGCTTGAGGCGAGACAATTCCTGCCTGACAGCAGTTCCTAAACCTTGCCTGTAAAACCTGTACGGCAGCCAAACCACACATTTACACAAAGAAAACAGGCGAACGTGCGCAGAAAATGGATAGGAGAGAAACTGCTGCTGGTCCTGCTTCAAATGGTGTCTAGAAGCTGCGGTCTTCTCTACCTACCCTTGTGGGAAGGGAGAAGGTTTACTGATAGGATGACCTCCTAGGAAAACACTTCGATGGCCTTAACACTGCCAAAACTGGTGTTTCTGATGGAAGAAGGCAGAGAGTGGCTCACTCAAGCCACTGGGGCTTTTCACCAATCGGTGAAAAGAGATTCATTACTTTGAAAGCCAAAGTAGAAGATTCCCAAAAAGGAATCTTCAAGATTTCCAGTATTCTGAAATACTAAAGATTGCTTTCACAGATCCCTAGAGGAGCAGGATGATCTTGGGTGACCCTGCTTTAGCAGGGGGGTTGGATGAGAAGGTGTCCAGAGGTCCCTTTGAACCCTGCTCGTCGTGAGATTTTTGCGTAGTTCTGTGACGGTCACTAAAACGTGACCTTTTCTGAGATGTCCCATCAATAGGCTCTTTACCAGGTGGTCCCTGTCTACCTTGGAAGGCATCTAAATGCTGCTGTTGGTAGGGAAACTAGACTGCTCCTGGAAAAAGATTCCCTGTGTCTCGGCTACAGGGCAAGGAGAAAAGGAGAGAAAAGATGGGAGATTTCTCAAGAACACCCAGATAATTGCACCAACAAAGCTCCTATCGCTACCTGTGCAGCAAGTGCAGTTTTCTCCTCTTTATCTTCCTCCACACCCTACAAAGCATAATTGTGGAAAAGCTGAGCAAACGGACTTCTTGATAACTTGGAATGACTTCACAGACCTTTATTCCCTTGCTCAGAAGGAAAAAATTAAATCCATTTATTCTTATCAAGGGAGATGAAATGGTAACAAGGAAACAAAAACATTAGAAGATGTCTTCTGAAGGTCTGATACGAAAAAGACTGAGCTGGGGGTGAGGCAGAGGAAAAACCCAAACCAGAGTGTCCTGCCAATCTAATTAACCCCTTTCAGCCACCAAGGTGCTGTGTGCCACCAGGGTAGCAGGCAGGGACCCTGGGAAGGTAAAAGGAGGGAGGGACGGCAGGAATCAGGACGGGACACGCACAACACAGCACCTCTTACTGGAGCTTTGGGAGCTCTCAGCTACTGCCGCAACATCTGCAGCAGGGAGCTACTGCAGCTCCCACCATCAAATTGAGCTGTAGCTAAACATCCAATGCACACTTAGAACCTTTAGGTTTGAAATTAAACATCCCCTGTTATCATCATCCTCCTCTTGTGCCGTCAACTCCTCCAAGTATGGCCCTTGTCTCATCAATCATTCTGTTCCCTTTGTAGCTTAGATCCACTGGGCCTCCTCCAGCAAGGCAGCACCTCATTTTTAATTAAACAAAAATTACTTGGGCAGATGATGTAACCGTTGATTAATTTGTGGGAGAGCTAGTCTAGCTGCAGCAGCTCTCTTTTGAGCATATAGTGCAAGAGTGCCACAGGCCAGATGTGCTTCAGCCTCCCTGGGGAGCCTGCGAGGACACGACATCACCCGCTTCTTCCTCACCTTCAGCTGCTGTGGTAGCACAGCTCTGAAGTGCTCTACTGGGTATCTCAGTTGCAAATTGAGCAAGATGTTGAGGAACAGGCCTTTCTTTTCCTCCCGCAGCAGTACAGTCACTGCTGTAACTTTAAATAGTTAATATATATTTATCCTACCTGTACCTGAAGTCCCCAGGCTATCACTAGACATTAACCACTCTCTGGGTGGCCAGTGTGACCTGCTTTGGAGCTGTGACACGAAAGCAAATGCACGTACCTTGTTAGTCAGAGCTGGGCCATCGATACACCTCTGCATGGAGGGTGGCACCTGGTAAATGTCTTGTCCTGCCAGACTGTGACCGGTGGGTATTTGGTAAATTCCCTGGTTCAGGTGGGAAGGTGGCACTTGGTAGACAGGGTCCCGTGCTGAGGCGTGTGAGCTTGGCACTTGGTAGATCTTTTGCTGGTTGAAGGATTGATGCATCAACCCTGAACTGGACATATCCTGGCCAGAGGGACTGTCCTGTACCACTGGACCTATAAGGAGTTTCACACGGTTGCCCGGGACGATGCCTTGCCGGCCGTGTAAGGAGCAGAGCCACCATCCTTCGAGGCCTTCGGTGTTCTGCTCTATCACCGTCAGAATGTCTCCTTTGCGGAAGGCCAACTCTTCTGCGCATTCGGGGACGTTGTCGTAGAGGGCTCTTGCCATAAGATTCTGTGGAGGAAGAAGGGCAAGAAAAACAAATCAACAAACAAGCTAGAATGCTTCTAAAACTTTGAGCACCACAAAAAAAAAAAAAAAAAGCCTTGGAGTAGGTTCCTCAGGGTCCCACTCTCTGTAGAAAGATCTGGAAGAGAGCATTACTTAATGTGCTCAGTGACCCCAGCTGGAGTCACACCTCTGCCATGGGGAAAGCTGTGCCCATCTACGTGGGCCTGTCCTTATGTGCCTAGAAGTTTAGGTCCAAAACATGATTGTGGAGGAGCCTAAGGGCAGCCAAGGAGTGTCTTTGACCTGCATCACCACAGTCGAAGCTTCCTTATGCATTTTGCTTGACTGAGTTGTTCAGCCTGGAGAAGGCTCTGGGAAGACCTTGTGGCCTTTCAGGACTGAATGTGCATGAAGCTAAAGCAGGGAGTGGTGTTGTCCATGCTTTAGCTAAAACTGTTCTTCAGCATGGTCAAAACCAGGGGTCTCTTCTTGAGCACTCCATCTGTGTCCTTACCATGTGGACCTGGCTGCTCAGCTGAGCCCAGGGAGCTCAGAAAGGAAGAGCTCCTGCTTAGTCTGAATATTCAGGTTAAATCTCTTAACTTTCTACATTTCTCTCCAGTGTGTCTTTCACAGGAGGAAGATGTTGGGGGAGGGGGCACAAAGCAAGCAGGTTAAATCGGTGATAAATACCTATATTTTGGTGATTAAAGGTATTTGAAAAGTCTGATTAACTTCTGCAGCAAAGCAATTTTCAGAACAAAGCTGGAATGGTGGTAGAATTAGAGCGGATAAAAATTCCCACGTGAAATTTCTTTTTTTCCCTCCAGTTGCTCATTATCTTTGTCCCAGTGACCTTCTCACCACCTGGCACACAGCACATTTAATACTTTCTGGATGTGCTTCAAGAACATCTTTGCTGCAAACAGCTTCAGATTGTTGTTGTCAGCATTAATCCAGGCACCAGTATGTGAATTACACTAATTGGTTGTTACTTGTTTCCCCAAGGCCTTTTAAATAGCCCAGAGCCATGCCACCAGCAGCAGGCACTGGTGGAGCAGTGAAACAGGCAAAATATTTCTCCTCCAAATAAGTAAATAAGCACTGGGACCAGAAACACTGAGCCTGTTGATTGTTGCCAGCAATGCACGCACTGTTCCTGCTAAGCAAACCTTCTGGGTTTTGAGCTTTGTTCTTCCTTCACAGGACTTCTTAATATGAGCTGTAGGAACAGTGTCAGAGTTGCTTTCATCAGTTGGCAGAGTCAGTCTTGAGAAAAATGAAAATATCACCACAGGAGGTCACTAGGAAAAGTTTTGAGAACCACAAAGGTGCTTTTAACCTGCTGTGGTGATCAAGATGCTAGTCTAGTTTTCCACATGTAGAAAGAAGTCCTGATCAAAGACACTTCTCGATGCTCGCGGGCTTCGTCTGGAGCAATCTGACAAATTCAAATAACCTTTGGATGCTGTGGGCATCGCAGCCTGCAGCTTGCAACACCCCCTCTCATTGGTCTCATCAGCTCAGGGTTATCTGGAATTAACTGGATTTTCTCTTGGAGGCATGGATCTGTCAGTCATCCCCCCCCCGTGAAACAGGCACCAGATACGCACTAACATCTGAGAGGAGAAGGCAAAGGCCCAGCAGGGACCTTTCTGTCCAACTAAGTGCTAAAAAAACCCCTTGGCCTCAACAAATTGTCAATAGAGAGAGGGCAGAGGAAAAACTTCTCTTGGAGCTTGTTTTCATAACTGGCAACTTGCACAGAAATCCCTTTATATTTCTAATACAAAGAGGGGCAGAAAAAGGAGGGCAACAGATTGGAGTGGGGCCAGAGGAGGCCACAGGAATGCTGGGAGGGCTGGAACCCCTCTGCTGGGAGCCAGGCTGGGAGAGCTGGGGGGGGTTCAGCCTGCAGAGGAGAAGGCTCCATCTGGGGAGACCTTCTGGGGGCCTTGCAGGAATTGAAGGGGCCTGGCAGAGAGATGGGGACAGACTTTTGAGCAGGGCCTGTTGGGACAGGACAAGGGGGGGTGGTTTGAAATTGAAAGGAGATTTAGACTGGAGAGAAGGAGGAAATTTTTTACGCTAAGGGTGATGGTGCCCAGGTTGCCCTGAGAGGTGGTTGATGCTCCATCCCTGGAAACATTCAAGGCTCAAAACAACAAATTCAAGTTCTGTAATGGCAGGAGAGAAATGGTCTGATCCTAGTAGGGGGAAAAATGTTTGGTTCAGCACAGAAATCAGCTGTGCTTCCTAAAATGAACACACTGGCAGTTACCACCTTAGTAAAATGAGATTAAGGATGGGAGGCTGTTGCTCTCCTTTAGTCCAGTTAAATTAGCTACATGATGGGTGCTGTGGATTTCTCCTCAATCTGAAAGTACCTGTGATCTACATACAGCTCCAGTCTCCTGATGCCTCTGTTACAGCAGCCAGAGAATCACAGAAACGTTCTGGCTGGAAGAGACATTTCAGATAAAGTCCCACCACTAACCCAGCACTGCCAGGGTTAGCCCATGGCCCTTAGCACCACAGCTCCACAGCTTTGAAACCCCTCCAGGGATCACGGGGACTCCACCCCTGCGCTGGGCAGCCTGGAACAGCCCTGGACAACCCTTGTTGGGAAGAAATCGTTCCTAATGTCCAACCTAAACCTCCCCATCTGCTTCAATTGATGAGTGCTGTTCTATAACTAATGGTTGACTAGAGAGGTACAGTTCAGCTCTTGTACCCTCAAGCCTTTCTAGCAATACTGGGATGGCTGGAAGTCAAAGCCAGGGTGAGGACTCTGGTGCATTAATACTCCATAGAGGCAACACAGGAAAAAAAAAAACCAAAACACACACATTTGTTTCCAGGAATCTTAAGTTTCTCTTAACCTTAGACTCTTGAGTGCAGTGGAAAGCCTCTTCTATAAAAGCACTGAAAAAACCCCAAAATTAAGCATTTTTTCAGTGCTATCCCAGTTGTCAGCAGGTCAAAGTGAAAGGGAGCCTGCCCCTCACAACTGCTGCCTGGGGATTTTCCTGCAGCACATTACAGCTAAAAGGCTCCCCAGACTTTGAGAAACTCTCTCTAAAAGAACTCAAGCTGCAATGGATACTCTCTAGATTCTATGCAGATTACAGTGCCTGTGGTCCCACCTTTCCTCATTGTTTGAGGCAAAGGTAAAGCTTTCAAGCTCTCTCTAGATCAAGTGAAACTGGGATGTGAAACTTCTCTCTGAATTTTCCTTTAATGCCAAGTTCAAGTCCATTGGATAAACCCTGGAAAGGTGCAATTTCTATTCTTACACATCTTAGATTTGTCTCTCTTTGCATCTAAGATGCATGTCTGAGGTAAAACCTGACCAAGAGCAAAAGCTGCTGCCCTGAAGGCTCTCAGCTGTTCTACCTGCAGAACCTAAGAAGGAAAAAAAAAAAAAAGACTTTTTCTTCATAGGTGCTGAAGGAATTACAGGACAAATTCAGATACACACATGAGGTCTCTTATAGAACAGCCAAAGGCATCTACTCTCTTCTTAGCCTGCTGCAATGGATGGTTAATACGCCTGCAGCTGAATATAGGCACAGGAAAACATTTGGAAGAACATGCTCTGGTTTGCTTGGCCTTCCCAGTGCTGAAGGGAAGCGAGAGAATTGTGACTTGTGGTTTGGAGGATGAAAAGGTGGTTTGTGGATGAGGCTGAGTGGCAGATGAGGCAAGAGTTAAAGAGAGTGGTAGAAACATCTACTCTCTGTTCGAGTAAACACATCCAGTGACGCGGGTAACAAGAGCGTGCGAGGTGCCCGTGGCCACAGAAGCAAACACAGGGATAATACACAACGCGCTACGAGATCAGATACAATGAATGGGCTCTTTAAGGGCCGGGTGTCGCGGTGCCAAGCTCCCAGGACAGGGTGCTCACACAAAGACTCAGCCAGCTCCATGATGAATGAACGCATGAGGAGAAGGCTCAACCAAGAGTAAGCTCAAAGAATTTTGGTCTCTTTCCTCCGAGGTGTGATATGAGGATGTTCCTGGAGCACGTAGGCTTGGGGATACCCATCCCTGCTCGGCCTCTGGCTGGTGGTGGGGCTGCTTGGTTTGTTCTGCTTTGTCTTGGTTTTAAACGTTGCTTCCTATGTGTAGAGTTTGTGCACAAACAGCAGTAGGAAATTGCCTCTGCTCTTCATTGAAAAAAAAAAAAAAAGGGTGGGACCACCCTTTTTAATTTTTTTTTTTTCTCTATTATTGGACAAACCATTTCTTCAAACACCAAACAGCTTCTCTTCTATGTTTAGCTTGCTTGGGAGAAGGAAGGAAGAGAGGAACAAAGGAAGGAAAGGTGGGGGGGAGACGCCCCAAAGGAGTGTCTGTGCACAAACCAGCAGTTTCACTTTGGTTGGTTCACATTTAAATATCCATCATTTCATATTTTTAATTGTGATTCCTCTGTCATCTAGGTTTCTTTAGAATGAATCTCTGCCACTGCCAAGTGCATTCAAGCATTTGGGTACCCTTGGAGGGTTGCAGTAGACCTGATAAGAGTAATTTACCTGTGAGACTGGAGAGCCAATCTGAAAACCCAACAGAGTGAGGTTTGTTTTGAGACACACAGCTTGACTACACCACTGAGAAGAGTCTGCTCCCATCCTCTTGACCCCCACCCTTTAGATATTGGTCAGTATTGAGGAGATCCCCTCTCAGGCTGCTCTTCTTCACCTCAACAGCCCCAGGGCTCTCAGTCTTTCCTCAGCAGAGAGATGCTCCAGCCCCCAGCATCCTTGTTACCCTCTAGAGGCTGGAATCTCTCCAGTAGTTCCTTGTCTCTCTTGAACTGGGGAGCCCATAACTGGACACAATACTCCAGATGTCGCCACACTAGAGGAGAGTAGAGAGGGAGAAGAACCTCCCTTGACCTGCAGGCCACACTCTTCTTAATGCACCCCAGGAGACCACTGGCCTACTGGGCCACAAGGGCCCATTTCTGGTTCATGGTGAACTTGCTGCCCACAGGCACTCCCAGGCCCTTCTCTGCAGAGGTGCTTCCTAGCTGACCTGTACTGGTGCAGGGGGTTATTCCTCCTTCACCTTCCTGTTTTGAACTTCATGAGGCTCCTCTCTAGCCTGCCCAGGTCCCGCTGAGCAGCAGCAGCACAGCTTCACCAGCAACCAGCTCTGGGCAGGTATTTCCTCGGTGTCTTCAGCTGACAGCTACAGGAGGCAGGAAGTGCTACTGCAGCTTGTGTGAAAGAGCTCGCTGTGCTACCAGGGTGTTGCAGCTACCCCAGGTTCTGCAGGACTCTGAAAGGCCCTCAGCATCCCGTTCAGGCTGGCTCTGGGAACTGTGAGTTTTGAGTGCAGATATTTTCCAGTCAAGCGTTGTTAGTTCAAATAATTCCAGGTCCTGCTGGATGGAAATGAAGGCAGCTTTCCACCCGTGGATGTGGAAGGCTGGCTTCACAGCTAATGAGAGAGCTATGAGGTAACAGCCTGAGCAGAGCCTGAAGGAGGACAGGTCTTCAGCCAGCTTAAGCATCCTTGTACTCTGGTCCTGTGCATCTCTGGAGCAGATGCTGCCAGTCGTGCTAAACTACACCAAGCTTCCTGGAGGTTGTGGTGTGGAAAACCTTGGTTCTGCAGGGGAGAAGTGTCTTATTTCCCTGTTCCACTGAGCTGTCCAGCCCCTCGGTCTGGCCTCAGAGGTCTGCATTTCAGAGTTTGCTCTGGCTGGGGTTTTCTTTTTTGTAGCGTGACCAGTTACATGGAAAGTTAAGGATGAAAAATGTGAATGTCCCCTCTTTGGACCTGTTGGAGCAGGTCCAGAGGAGGCCACAAAAATTAGGAGAGGGCTGGAACCTCTTTGCTATGAGGCCAGGCTGAGAGAGTTGGGGTTGTCAGCCCAGAAAAGATCCAGGAAGACCTTACTGCAGCCTTTTACTACTTAAAGGGGCCTGTCAGAAAGATGGGGACAGACTTTTGAGCAGGGCCTGTTGGGACAGGACAAGGGGTAATGGGTTAAACTAAAAGAGGGAGATTCAGACTGGAGAGAAGGAAGGAATTGTTGGTGCTGAGGGTGGTGAGAGCCTGGCCCAGGCTGCCCAGAGAGGTG
>JANIJG010016988.1:0-10893 GCA_024611175.1 Megaceryle torquata
ATGTTTATAAATATCTGAGGGCTGAGTGTCGGGAGGAAAGGGACAGCCTCTTCTCACTTGTGCCCTGGGATAGGACATGGGGGAATGGATGTAAGCTGGAGCACAGGAGGTTCCATCTTAACATGAGGAGGAACTTCTTTACTGTCAGGGTCAGGGAGCACTGGAATGGGCTCCCCAGAGAGGTTGTGGAGTCTCCTTCTGTGGAGATTTTCAACCCCCGCCTGGCTGCGTTCCTGTGTGACCTGTGTTGGATTGTCTGGTCCTGCTCTGGCAGGGGGGTTGGACTCGGAGATGTCCAAGATCCCTTCCAACCCCTGACACCCTGTGATACTGTGATTAAATTCAGTACTTGTATTTCCTTTATATTCCTACTCTACTAATTAAAACTGTCCCAGAATTAGGCATGGGCATAGCTGCTGCCTACATTTCGCCCAGCTGGTGTACTAAGTCATACCACAGATCGGCCTACCTCAGTGCACCAACTCAACAACGAATGGCCAGGAAATATATAAGAAGAAAACCACTATGTAGAGGTACCTCCCTAGAAAAAAAAAAAGATTAAAGCCAGATCACAGGTATCACAGGTATAGTGATAGTGTATAGAGAAGTATAGATAGTGTCTTTGAATTTAGAAGAAGAAGAAAACATAGATTAGGCAATCCAGCTCCTTCTAGGTGAACACCTCTTTCTGCAGAGAAACTGAATGAGGCATATAAATTCTGACAAAGTTTTGTTTTTAACTATGTAAAAAACAGCCTGCAATTGCAGTTTATGTGCACTGAACTGTTTACCTATACATGTTTTCAGTAATGCTTACAATGTTTGCTTTAAAAATATGCGTTGTGGTTACATTAAAAGTTTACAGTATTGTATGACTAAAAAAATTGAAGGGATCCAAAGAGCATTTCCCTAATTTGTGTGTCATGTATTGCAAATAAATTACATCCTTCCTGGATCAATCTTTAGAAAGCAAACTCTGTGAATGATGTTAAGCCATAATATTGGCAGGTGAAGGCCCATTTCATAACAGTAGAACTAAGCTTGGTTGGACGCTGTTACTTATTTATCAAGGTACCAAAGGCTATTCTTCATTCTCACGGAATACAGCAACAGTCACCTGCAAATTCTAGACTTTTTAGATTTGCCTCTCTTAATGTATCGCCTAACCTAACACCACCATCAAGCAAACCTTGCTATGCAACAACAAGGATTCTTTTACTTCTCTATGCAGTTACAATACACTGAATCTACCATGCACACAGTACATTGGCTAATCTTCCTTTTGTTGGATGGAAGAAAGAGAAGTTTGGAGGGAAAGAGAAGAAATGGAGTAAAAGGTATGTATGAATAAACAACAGTTTGAACTCTAGAGCTAGGGAACCACAGAGCATGAATTCTGTAGAAGTCTGTTTGACCTATGTCATAAATCAGATTATTTTTTTTTTTCTGCTTTCTACATGACCTTTGGACAGAGGTGAGGGGAGTAAATAAAGACTATCAAGATCTCTGTTTAACTGGACAAGAGCTTAGGAATAGCAAATATCAACCACATACAAGTTTCTACAATCACCTCATCTTGAAAAAATAGATATGCCTTAATTTTTGCCCATGCCCAAGAGAGACGCGTGTCAGCTAGAAAGTTTCAATGGAAACGGAACAAGTTGCAATAATTTAATTTTCTATTTTGCCTAAAGAATCCATCTATGCAAGAATGTATTTACTGTATCATAAGGGCTTTGTAGTTTTCCTGTTTATTGTAATAACAGTAGTTTCATGCCTAGAGCTCTATGTACCGAGATAAAGAAATCAAGGCACCTACATGAAAACATACTGTGCATCATGTGAATCATGGTCTTTCCTGATCTGTCATCATACTTGCCATTCAGAAATACATACCGGTAGCAGCACACTGTAGCAGAACACTGTAATGTGACATTATGAGCTGGCCGTAGAGACAGAGGTGCAGGTGACAACACACTAAGACAGCAGTCATTTAATGAAATTCCTATTGTAGCCAGTTCCAAATTTTTCCATTGTTTAAATGAACACAATGCTACTCTCTGCCATTGATCAAAAATAAAACACAGAATACAGAAGATATAGCCAGGAGGAAGGAAAAGGGGGAAATCATGATGAAGAGGAAAGAAACACAGATACATAAACTACAGGTATGACCTTTACCAGGCTTTCTATCTTCAATTACAGCAAGCAAAACGGTTTCCTATCACCAGTAGGAAAAGGTCTAATATGAGCATACAAATTAGAGTAATTAAAGGTTAGAGGTGAGAAACTAACTGCATCTCAGAGTATTTATGCATCAGTTCCCCTATGGGAGATGGAATATGATGCTTCTGGTAAGGCCTCCATGTTTCACTTGAAACACACTCTTTTATACAGAAACAGTGCTGAAGCTGACATGGCCCTTTGAGTGACTCAGGCCACAGAATGCTCGTGCACACAGCTCAAACCTCAAAGATGAAGACTAGCAGCTGAGGTAATGTAATGAGTCGAAGATCTTTCCTGGTATGACTGCAGTCAGTTAGAAATAGACTAACTTCTAACTAACCTGTAGCACTAGAGTACACGTGTAAATTAAATATTAAAAGTAAGCTTGCTGGAAGAAACCAATCCCCCCCATTCCCCCCTGTGTTGCATGGTGCACAGTTACAGACTTCTTTTAGTATTTCCCATGATAAAACATCAGAAGAAAAAAGGTATTTCTTCCAATGTCTTACTTTGTGGATGTATGAGTAAACTTGAATAGGTAATATTTCAAGGTAGGAGTGCCATGAATAAATACTTGCCTGCTCCAAAAAACTACCCAAGTATCAAGTGGTGACACTCCATATTTTATGTGATCCTGCAAAGTCTTGAAAAGGAAATCTTGAGGGGATAGAAAGCAGTGATCAGAAGACTATAAATATAACCATAGCCAGAAACACCGTGGCAAATTCCTACCAAAAGTAACCTGGACTTTTATGCCGAATCTATGAACTCCATTTATGTTGCATTGTTGATACATGATTTCTAAGCAATCATTTGAAATGTAACACAGAGTTAATGAAATTGAACTCTTTTGTACTTAAAGAAGGAACACATATGGAATTTCTTTCGTAAGAACTGCCCAGTCACAAACCTGCTGTTCCTCTTGCATGGCAGGGTACTTGCACTTGCTTAGGTCTCACACATTTACTCTGCTTCCCCCTACATTGGTGACCCCCTTGCTAGCCTACTGACTTATTTTTCATTCTACAGCTCAGCATCTCCTTTCTCTGCACAATTAACTTCAGAAATTGTTAAATCTCTCATTCTGTCAAGTATATCCTATCTAATATTCCTAGAAAGTAAACAAGGTTATGTTACAGTAAAAGGTGTATCAAAAAGTAGGCAAAAGGGAAAGAGAAACATTTCAGTTCTACTGGGACAATACAATCTGCAGATTCCATTTTCTACAAAATGACCTTAATAAAAGCTTGGGATTTCATAGCATAACTAAATTAGCAGTACTCAGTGAAGCCCTTAAGGGTGACATATCTAAGAGATTTCAGTAACTGACAAAATATGCCACTTCTGAAATATTTATTAAGCATTTACATAACATCTGATATGGCTTTAATTTCAAATTTATTAAAAACACACACGTTATACAAAAAACATATATACTCTTAAGAAATAATAGCTTATGATTATTTCCAAAGGAATAGCAGAAAGTTCTCCATGGCTTGTTTTCTTTTAGGCTAAGAAGTAAAGTAACCTAATTCATCTAGCCTAAAGAAACAGCATCACCTTGGCTAAATACAGGCAAATACAACTTCTGCCAATGTTGTTGTCTTACTAATAAATATTTGTGAGCTTCCACTCACTCCACTTCCCTCCTAATTTAGTCACCATCTGCTTAATCTCAACTGAGATCTTTATATTTCACCTACTGCAAAGATGAATGTTGGGTATAAACACAGCTCTTGGGAAGCAATCTCTGCTGCAGGATAACAGGAAAAATGTCTCTACGTGGTTACATTCATTTGCTTTTCACCACTTATTCAGAGTAAAGCAGCAAAAAAAGTTCAGATCATTTCCTGACTGGCACAGCAAGTTATAGCAAGATACACATTCTATTAATTTTTAATTGCATTGCTTGCAGACTGAAAGCCCAAAAGGGGAGCATTTCTTTTTAAAGCATAAAGCATAAAGAAGGGCACTGAAACTGCTTACCTCACTCAGCTCTGCAGGGGAGTCATTTCCATATTTCATGGCAACTCCAGAATTCATGATTAGACTTCTCAGGACTTGACGATTTCTGCAGATTTTAATGCTTTCAAGCTTTGATGAAGTGATTCAATACTTTCTTCTGCAAAATTTTTCTGTCTTACACATTTTGCTCTAGACAGCCATTTTTACTCCACTGTGATAGTTTTAATTAATGATGCAATGTCTTCTAAAAGATCCAAACTGGTTTTGACTTCACAGACAATCCATTGCTGTGAGAGACTTGTTAACACTGTGAAGTGCTCAGAGAATGCAGTGAAGGAGCTGCTTGCCAGGATCCCAGGGCTGTCTTAGTCCATCTGCGAGGTGTGCTTCATCTCTGCTGTCTGTTTTATGCTGCTCTTTTCCACAACTCTGTTGAAGGGCATCTCCTTATGCCGCGTAACGTACTCAGAAAAATTTGATGAGCTTCACACGAGCTCACAGAGAAAAGGAGAATGCTGCTACCGTCCTCAGTGTTTGGGGAGGGAGCAGGGAAAAGAGAAGAAATCTCCCTTCCCTGAGACAAACCAATGCTGCGCTTGACGCTAAAGTTTCCCCTGCCAGTGAGCCTGGAGTTTAAGTGGTTTATGATCAAACACAGCTGTCTTGCTGCTGGCTAAAGGGTGCATGGAATGGGCGGTACTAAAAGGAGAGTACAAGTGGGAGGGAGAGAGCTACAGAGAGTTCATTTTGGAATTACAGGCATCTTTCCAGCTTTCTGCATACTAATTACTATACACAAAACTATAAAGCGAAGTAACAGGAAATGCCACCTGGATAACAATAAATTGGATTCCTATTTCCCTATCACCATGTGCAATTAAGTAAGAAAAGTTGGGAGGCTTAAGGGGGAGGGGGTTGTAGCAATTTCAAAAGGTCATGGTAAGCCCAAAAGCACCATTAGAAAGCTGTAGATTTTACCTAACACTGACATTTTACAAAGACTTTGCAGAGATGCTACTGGAAGAAAGGGAGAAAAAACATTTCCTTTCAACATGCAACTAATAATCTAGAAAAATCCTTAAGAAGCTGGATTTGTGGACATGCTGCAACCATTGCAAGAACCAGAAACATCCTTTCCACTTCCTCCCATCCCCTAAAATATACTGACAGCCCCATACTCTTTGTGATGCTGGATTATGATGTACTTTTGGAGTTAGAAATAGGAAATGCCATATCATCTTACTACAATGTATTATTAAAGTGTAAAATGAGCGCAGAAAAAACAAAACCCAACAAAACAACAACAAAAACCAAAACAAAAAACCCCAACCAACCAAACAAAAAAACATGAGAAATGGGAATAAATGCAATACAAGCTGTGGTACAATTGTTGTACCCTAGCAAAAGCATTTACGTAGAAAACAATGTTCTCCAAGAGCAATACTTTGAAAATCGTCTTATGATTTTTTTTTTTCTCCTCTGTTAATCACACATTAATATCAGTATGCAGACATAGGGATACTTCACCCAAATGACAATACAGAAGTACATTAAGAAAAAGAACCCAGATAAACACTTATATATTGCTCTATGATACTAAAAAGCAGTAACACTTTCTAGGTCCCTGTGCTTCCTCTGTGCCCAGCATCAGGAATCACAACTCTCCTCTGGCTCAGGGGGTAAGGAGAATGCCACAATCTCTTTACAAGACATTTTACTTTCATCCTCCAGATCTTTTTCCAGCCTTTCCTTTCTCTTTTCTGTATACTTCCTCTTCTCCAGTTTGTTTTCTAGCAGTCCGTATTTTTGGGTTTCCCTTCCTAAAGCTCACCTTGCACTGCCTCCATTTTTTATTATTTTCCTCTTTGAGAGCTTCTTCCCTGTCTCACCTTTAAATTCAGTTCTGTCTCTACGTTTAGTGCTTCTCTGTGTGTTCCTCTTTACTCATCTGCTTTGTTTCCGACATATGTTTCCATTTATGGCCCCTCCAATAACCGGCAGCGGGCTGCAGTGCTCTCTGCTGGCAGATGGCTGGTGTCTCAGCCACAGCAAACAGCACAGTGCCACGCTGGGCAAACTGCACCTTCCCCCTCCAATAGGCAGGAAAGCAGGGGGATGAAGAGTCCTCCAGACTACATGCAGCATGGAACAGCAAATCCACAGCGGTTTGGTACACTGATTTTTTTTTTTTTTTTTTTTTGTGCATTAAAATGTGGTTAACAGTGTATTATGCCCAAACAAAGGTACTGTGTAATGACTTAAATAATTTCTCATACATGAGAAAAAAACCCAACTTAAATTAAAAAAAAAAAATCCTGTAGATCACCCAGTACATTTTAAAATGTATTATATTTTCCAAGTTACGCCTTCACAAATGGGAGGATGACAAAGATTTTGCATTTTGCGTCACTACTCCTATCAACTCTTGTATTCCCTCTTATGATCTGTTTAGAAACTGCTCTGATCTTTGTCCAGTTTTGTCATATGCATCACAGATTCACCACACAGGGATGTTTCAGAATTAGCTAAGAAAAAAGTTTTAAGGTTTTCTTTTATGAAAGGACAGGTCGTATTAATTATGTTTTTAATATACTGCATTTTCCATACTATATCCCTACACTGCCAAATATTTCCCAGCTGACTGTAAACAGGCATTCAGAAATTAAAAGTTTTGTTTTGCTTTCCTCCCTCACCACTGATGTCCATGCCTGGCAAACTAGCCATTAGAGAGATCAGAGTACATGGCACTACAGACGCATCCCCAGCATAATGGTGCAGGACATCTGAGGGTCTGTACTAGATCCACTCCATCCTCTACCAATAGGCTGCACAGGATATTTTTCTGCCTCATTTCTACTCCATACAGTAACACGATGAAAAGAGACAGAGATACTGAATGAAAAGCAAGTGTAGAATTCAGTTTCAGTTGTGCACAAGAACATGGGAGATAAATGCAGATGCTTTCAGAACACAGTTTATTTAAAATTTTTAAATTAATTGTAGCACATGTGCAAATTAACAGTTAAACCAAACTGATCAAAAACAATTTTACCTCAACCCCATGGATTGCCATTGCAATCTCTGCATGCTTGTACTGAGTGGCATAAGACTGCACATCTCTCAGTTGGAAAGCAGCAACTGTTACTTTCAAATAACCCCTAAGTACTGACACTGCTTGATCTTTCAATGTCCTTATAAGTTGCAGGCATTTCTTTATTGTGGAGGGCTAGCTAAGACTAATGTAATCGTTCTTCTGGAACAGTTACTATTATATCACACTTTTTAAAATACTCAGTAGCATTGAGAACATAGTAAATGGACTCAGAGAAATCCTAGATAATATGACATTCTACAGAAGAAAAAGTTTTACACCTTCAGGTATTCGGACTAACTGAATAAAAGTCTTACATTACAAAATTGAATTCCCAGGTAGACCTGACCAATTATCTTCAGGCATTTTCAATGTTTTCAAGTACATGTAAGTTATCTAACACAGTAGCAGGGTACTAAGAACTTTATTGAAGTCAGAATTTATTTTCCCACTGGCTTGTACCAAAGGCAGGCTTCAAAGAAAAAAAAGAAAAATGTCAAGTATGTCAATTTTGCATTGCCAGGAAAAGAACAGAGCACCCTGTGATTCATCAAGAGAGAGGTGCCTGTTGGATTAAGTCCCTCTGTTTCTGTTTGGTATCTGACTGCTCATTCCCCCTCTCCCCAGCTCAGCTCCTTGCCTAGAATAGCAATGTTCCTTTGTCTTTAACCTTGTGTCTGTCTTCTTTAGTCTCTACAGTCTGTGAGTAGGGGTCAGGATAGGAATGGGAAGAGGAATCTCTTAACCTACAGATGTACATTTCTTAGCCCAAGAGAAGAACATGGGCTCAGTGGATGCTTCAGTGTCTATTAAAAAAGGGGGAAATTAGAAGATGGATGAACTTGACTGTCACTGAGGCTTTCAGAAACTACATCCACCGAATGCATTCTGTCAAGACAGAAGCACTAGCCTGGGCTTCCACTCAATCTCAGTGCATTCTGACAAATTACTGCTTTCTGTAGTTCTGAAGCACTCATGATGCATGTTCCTTGTAGGTAAGTACATTTGCACTGGCAGATTCTTTCTAAGATAATTTTAGAATTATCCAGTAACAACCATTAGTGTGGCCAGTTTGCTGATCGTTGATGTAATAATCCTATGCGCACTCTACTTAATTTGTTTATTCTTATTAAACTGTAGTAAAAGAATCATTGACATGTATCCAAGATTCACTGATGAGTCTACCTTTTGACTGTATCTGAATAATAATTTAATAAGATTTGCTCTATCACCTGGTGTAAAAGGATTTTTTTCAGACAAGATACAACTCTCTTGCCCTTCTTGCCCTTGCTTCTGAAACTTCCACAGAATATGGAAAAAAAATAGCACTGTAGTTATTTTACAAGGTTTCTCCCTCACATGTTTCAGTAATTAGAATACTCTATTTCTTAGCAGTTATTGAAGCCGGTGTGACAATTGCCACACATGAGTATTCCTTCCTTGTTTTGATAGCTGCAGAGTGAAAACTCCAGCATAAAACCAATTATCTAATAAATATGTTCTTCAGCATAGTATGTACCACTTTCTGAGAAGCAGTTTGACTCTGCATACAACATGCATGATTAGCTGATCAGAATTCTAGGATGTATGAAATAAGTCCTTCTTGGTTGGTTCTGTTTAATTAGCTCTATAATTGAAATGCAACTAATCGAAATCCACTGAACATTTAGTTTCTATCTGTTTTTCTCAGTATCATCTCTACAGTTAGAGCAGCACCCTGCACAATCCCACACACAGATAAATTACATTTTCAGATACTCTAAATCTACTACACACAATTTGAGGACAACATGGTTTTATTCTCACTGTGGCACAAAACACATAAGCATAGTGCCAAAGTCTAAATTTCCATGGACAAAATAGTAGCACTCAGAAGATTATCATGAAGGCTAAACTGGGAAACAGAAATTCAATATAGTAGTTGGTTAATGTTTCCAGAAAAATCTTTATTCAATAGCTCTAATGCACTATGATTTAAAAGGGGGAGGCTGAAAGGGATGGTAGATTCTTCTTGAGGCAAACTGTTCTCATTAACGCTAGTAAGGGTTATGCACCTCAGCTGAGAGAAAAAAAAATGCACTCATTTGAAACAATTGCAAGAAACCTTATACTGAAGAATGAAATGCTCCCTCTGAAGAAAATACAAGCAGATGTCTTTCCTTCAGTCACACCATCTTGATTAGTCTAAAACTGATAACACATCTAGAATAATGTAATTTCCAAATAGCACTTCAATCAGCTGCTCTCACCTGTTCATCCTTCCTCGAATACTTAATCCACTTAAAAAGTCATGTCCTTGGCCTGAGCAGTCTCCTTGGGAGTTCACATTCAATCCTTTTTTCCATACTCCAGTATTTCATGCCATGAAGCCACTCACTAACCTGTCAAACAACCACTCTCATTTTATGTCATTTCATCCAAAGCCATCACATTCATTTTGATTGCCTCTGACCTTAGAGAGCCTTAACATCAGATCTTGACAGAAAAAGGACCAGAGAGTCAATGTGTGCCTGTTATTCCTATTAGAGACTTGTCTGTGAGGACAACATGGAGAAACAGTAGTAATTTCTATGCTCCTTTCATGTTGCAGCCACCTAATTAGCATTACTGTTCATTTGCTCCTTGCTTAAAAACACAAACAAGGCCATTCTTTAAGCTACAATTCATGACATCATACTTCTGCTTAGCTTCCCTTCACTGTCCATCTTTCCCTAAGTTCAGTCATACATTCTTCCAATTTTTAACCACAAGGAAAATGCACTCATTTTATTTCCAGTCCCTGCAATTTTGGTTGACATTCTGATTTAACTTCTCTAGATACAGACTGTTTTTTCATACTTACTGCACTAAAAATAAGATCACTCTTAGCAAAATGTCTGTGGATTAATCCTACCTTTAAGGTATCTATTCTTCTAATTTATGAGAATTTGTATTCCCTCACATTTACCGGTTGTGAACTTTCAAAAATTCTCACTTGCAGAAGAAAGGTTTACCAGCACTCACCTGCTAAGTCTCTCCTATTTTTCCCAATCCCTGATAGTGAGATTTCCTCATTTACATTCTATCCTTACTTCTAAGCTCTCTTGGTTTTATAACTTGTCCTTCATACACTCTCATTTCCAGTTGCAGTCCCCTCTCCACAGTCATGATTTCGACTGCAAACATTCAGCAACACAATTCATCAGCTCTCTGCTTCTCTTTCACTCTTGAACTCTTCCAAGACATCTGTGTGTGGTCAGTCTGTAGTTATTCCTCCTAATTATAAGATTTCTCTCCACTCTGACTCCCATTACCACTGGCACATGGGACACACAACTCCCTGACCTGTTTCAGTGAGCATGTAAAATGCCCACAGTGACACACAGAAGGGGGAGGGATCCTGGTCCCTGGTTTACATCAGAGCTGTACTTGGACACTTCACCTAGTCAAGCATTCCATTTCACTGTCTGTGGTCAAGATTTCTTCTGATTGTTTAACAGATGAACTAATGGATACTTTCTTACTACACATATAGACACACACATATACATACACATATTTGTGTATATGTAGTGTGTGACATTTGTATATATACTATATATATAAACATGAACAAGTATACACATATACAT
>JANIJG010016992.1:0-38392 GCA_024611175.1 Megaceryle torquata
TTCTCTGGAGGCTTTCAAGACCTGCCTGGGTCTGTTCCTGTGTGGGCTGCCCTGGGTGACCCTGCTCTGGCAGGGGGTTTGGACTCAATGATCTCCAGAGGTCCCTTCCAACCCCTGCCATTCTATGATCCTATGAAAAGTGATACAGAAGCAAAGGTTTGAGAGATACATGGATGCAAAGAGCTGTTGTTTAACTACAGGTGGAGTGGAAAACCCCATCCCTTTGCTGCCTTTTGCCCTCCCCTGCTGCGAGTACGCACTGGGGTCTTACCTCGGCGCTCGGTCTGCTGGCAGGCAGAGCCTCTGTAACCTGGTCTACACTGGCAGAAACATGTATCTCCCACCAAAATGGGTTCACCATTGTTCTGGCATGGCCCGCAGCGGCAGGTGTTGAACTCCAGCAAGTAATCGTCCAAAGCTCGTTTCAAGTTTTGCCTCTTGGTTTCCATGTTGCCAAGGTTGTTGCTTCTGCGGAGGATTTCGTGGATGGGCTGCAGCTGTGTAGGATGGAGATGAATAGCATGGAGACAGTTTCAACTGAGCATCAACTGAGATGCTACCACACTGCAGTCAGAGAGCTGTGACATTGCTGGATAAACGCAGGGCTCAGAAAAAACTCATTTGTCTTCCTTGACAGCTCCATGTACATCATGCAAATGTGTTACCACGACTGATGGGCCACAGTGAGCAACCACCGTTCCAAAGCCTTCCTCATCTTAGAGGTTTGTGTGGGATTGGCTTTTCTGGGCGTGCTTTGGAGTTTCAGTCTGGATTCAAATGATAAATTGAAACACACCAGTAAGCCCATTTCTTGAATGATTTCTTAATGCTGTCATGATCTCAGAGATTCTTGCATGCTTTTTACCTTTTTAAGCTGTTTTGGTAAGAGCTTTGGACAGAGGGTGTCATCAAAACTTACTGCCAACCTAAAACTAATGGTGACCAGATTGTGAACCTTCCAGTAAGTGCTGAGCATGGAGAATTTTAGCTTCCTGTGTTTTGACTTTTTTTTTTTTTGTGGCAAAATAATATTGATCCATCTACAGCTTTAAGACCATAACATGCTCATAATATTTCCAGTAGCAAAATCCAGTTCCTATATGTCAACCAGCAAAAATAGACCAGTGCCCAACTGAATATTAACATTCAATGGATTATTAAAGTTAAAAGCTCAGCGCTGGTCTGTTTACATTTGTCCATCCATGTGTCTGTGTGAACGCTATGTGTCCAGGCTGGGAATCAGTGCAAACCTGTCCCAGAGAAGAGCTGGGCATCATCTCATTGCACAAGGTGCACTGAGAGCCATTTGTGGGGAGGATCAGCCAGGCTTTGGGAAAAGCTCTTCAACAAATTTGCACAAGCCTGTTTAACAAACAAGAGGGAGCTGCAGATAAGAGCAACTGAAGTGGACATGAGCACTTATCAGCAGCTATGGTTGCACAGTGACTGCTGAGCTCCAGAGCAGCCAACAGAGAGGTCAGTGCATGGTTTACTGGAAAATTGTGATAAGTTTTGCCCAGGATTGATGGGAACTTGTGCAGAAAGGTCAATAGCCTGCAGCTGGAACTGAAAGCACTTCTACGTTACTGAGGCTTTCTGCTGCTGGGGTGCTGTCCAGGGAGGTTTGCAGAGTTGTCCTTGCCCTGCCAATAACACAGATAATTCCTGATTCTATTTTCCCTTCTCCTACCCTCTGTCAGATCCAGGAGCTGGTGTGCTTTCAAATGAAGATGAGAAGGATGTAAGTGGCAGCGTGTCCCTGCCATGACCGAGGGTCTTCCCTTACACCTGGTAGCTGCACTCTGGGGGCAGACCAGTGATTGTAGCATCTCAGGGTAGATCTGGTACACCTGACTGCAGCCAAGGAGGTGTGCCCAGCTCCTCACTCCTCTGCAGTCTCTAGCCCTGGATCATTTGTTTGTAGGCTTGCTCATTTCTAAACCTTTCTACTCCCCCACTTTAGCCCATCTCCTTCCCTTTTCTGAAGCTTTCAGATCACTGAGGCTTCAGGGATCTTCCCATTTTATGGGGCATCCTGTAAAACAAAAGGGAGGAGTAGAGTTTGGCTGATTTTTATGGCCACAGACCCTCTTTTTGGAGCATGGAGAAAGCCAGGACCCACCTGACAAAGCAGCCAGGAGGCCCCTGCTCTGAAAACTCCTGGAAGCACTTACACCTATACCCACCATAGGCTGCAGAGGTTAGGCATAGCCACTGCAGCTATGAGGCAGGTGAAAAGCAGGGAGGGGTCTATTCAGAGCCTTTGCTGGGGTTGCAAGACTCCTTCCCCAGCCCCCCGTGAGTCTGCTGCTTCTAGAGGAGGGCAGACAGCATTGGGGAGAATAATAGGGATGAATGCAACTGTGGAGAGCCATTCATCGGGAAGCTGTTTGGGGACACATCAAAAACTTAACTCGGCACTAATCCAGCATTAAGCTCCTTGTCTGTCTCCCTGCGGATGCAGTCGGTGGGAGATGTACTCCCCATTGTGAAATGAATAAGAGGTTACCAGATCAGTGGCCCATTACATTTAATCTTGTTCTGTGATGGGATCACAATAAAAATACAAAATGATCTGCTCGACTACACTTTCATTCCTTATAGCGGCAGAGTTTCTTCAACTGCAGAAAAGCCTTACCTCAAAATCAATAACAGCAGGATTATATTTTAATGACCTTCCCCAGTGACGATACATATTGCCATCCCAACTGTTTAAGAGCCCTCCACTGTGGCTGGTATCTCCACCTCTGATCCGGGGAATAATATCTTCCACAACCGCGCTGCTGCTCTCGGCATCTGAAAAGTGCAATTACACCCATATTATTTGTTTACCGTTTCCACACATACACTAGAAACCACTTAATGGAGGTGAGATCAATCGTGCAAGGCTCCATCAGTGAGCGGCACTGATGCTGCCTCTTGAAATCAATGGGAGCTTAGTGTCCCCTGCACATGGGGCGAGCCCTGCCACGTTATCGCAAACCAGTTGGTGATGAGATAAGCATCCCAAATTCTCTAAGATGGTAAGACCTGAAGACCTTGCCTGCCTCCAGCCTTGGTTTCTAGTTAGCACGTGGGCAGTAGGTCACACTGTCTATAGCTGGTTAAGTGGTTTACAAATCTGGAGCTTCATAGCCTCTTTGAATACTTTTTGTAGTTAGTTTTGACTTAATAGGTGCCACATTGTCCTTGTCATCCATGCTCAGTCTGTTATGACTATAGGGACTGCAGCCTTCCAGCCATCCCACTGCCTCTATTTACACACATTTCTAATCCAAGTATTGCTACCTCAAATTCCTGCTCTTTCAAGAGCAATCAGTACTCCTGGAGATACAACTGGGCCTGAGCCATGACTGGGGATGGCACCAGAGCTCCCTTCTTTGTACCCTGCTGTGACTCTACTTGAATCTCCGTGTCCGAGTGACCGAAAGAAGTGACACGAAATGCTTTATCAGACATCTGCCCTGCTATCATACCAGTTCTCAGAAGTCCTCTCTTTGCACAGTCAGAGGATGTCACAGATGCTTCTGAATTCAGTTCACCCTTGCTGACTGTAAGGCCAGCTGACCAGCCAATACAGGCACTTATCTCTTCAGCACTGATGCCTGCAAGACAGAAAGGAAACTGGTAAGATCAGTGACTCTTTCAGAGTGGATGTTCATTTTCCTGCTTGTTGTTTGTTTTTTTTTTTCCTATCCATGAAGAAAATATTTGTTTCTTTGCATATCCTGGCAGGAGCTATTGCGGGTGGAGGACAGCCTTTAATCTTGCCATGGCATATTTTTATGGGGGCATATTGGGCATATCATATAATAGGTGAATAGGGAAATGTCCTTACTGTAAAAATTGCTTCCGTGGAAAGTATTAGAAGAAAGTAAATTTGTTAGCACAAGGCCTCAGGCATGTATTTCCTTGTTTGGTCTATTTATTTAAAATGAAATCATTATTTTTTTTTTCGTAGACTAACTCGTAACTAGGGTAACGCTGGGAACAGCAGCTGAAATCAACAGATCCTCCCTGATTTTCCTAAACCTGAGGTCTGACTTGTGTATTTAGAAGTCCTAGCAGCATCTCAAGCAGCAACCTGCAAAAGGTCTGTCTGCTACAAGCTGCCAAAGCCTTACTGCCTGCTGCGGGGCCGCTGCTGCCAGCACTGCCACATACATCATGGAAATATGTAACTGGAGAGCCATGAAGCGACTGCAGAGGGGAGAAGGGAACTAATGAGGTGGTTTCACCAAGGTAAGCAATGCGCATATTTCATACAGCCTGGTTTTATGTCCACACTTCAGCGTGCTGCAAATATAAAGCCGTCTTCTTTAATAGTTAAAAAATCCATTGGTTTCGATAAATACAGGTATTGTGAGTAATAGGTAACTTTTATATTGCTCTTTTTGTCAGAGGATCTTAAAGTGTTTTACAAAGCAGCCTGGCGATCAATACCATGGTATTGAAAGGGATGCACAGAGGTCACCAGGATTTGAGCTTTGTGGCTTAATGGTCTAAAGATTGAACCTCTGGCCAAGCCCCAGTCCAGAGCGTCATCTGCTGAGCTGCCTCACACTGGGGTGCAGTGTCTTCTCTTGCTTGTGTTTAAAATACCGGTAAAACGCACATAGCTCCAGTTTTGCTCCCTTCTGCACACCCTGCAGGAGATGCTCTCTGGAGCTGTGCAGGGCTGATTGGTTTGGTGGGTCCCAACCGGTGGAGGTGCTCAGCATCCTGAGGACAGGGCTACGAGTCCTGGATTCCAAGTGTTGAGAGCTGAAGTGTGCTCAAGACTTCAGGGGGAATTACATCCCATTGCAAAACTGGCCCCTTGAGGAAGATTAAATGTGTAGCACTCAATTACTTGTACTAAACAGTTCAACAGTTGTAAACATAGTGGGTAAAGTTCATTCACCCAAAGCAACACGAGCGATCGCTTATCTTGGTGGTGGAGTGCCATAAAATTAAACTTGAGGAACACCCTGATTAATTGATTTGCCATGGTTCCCGTTGAGTAATTATGTTCAGCAAGGGTCTGTCAATACAATTCGTTATTGGTTGCAGCAAGATTGGGTCTTGATAAATGAAAAGTGGTTATCATTGCAAAAGGGTGGTCATAGAAGATATTGGCACTTGAGGGGGGAGCCTTGATAGGGTTTTTTTAATATGATATAATTTGTGATAGTTAAGTGTGCTCGAGTGATAAGATTTACTGCCACATTTTGAATTAATCAGAATATATGAAGACTCTTTCTAATTTACTCTGTGCATAATGTTTCTCCCATAAATGTTCTTGTAATGTGTGAACACATTATACTGTTTTCTGCTAAATAATAGAACCATAAAAATCTATTTTAAAAACAAGTAATGAAAAATATTGATGGCAGAGCAACAAGGGACCTCATTCTGACATGTATTTATTTCACTCATGACCACATCCATACAAGCCCTTGCAGCCTGAAAGCTGGAAATGGGTCTGGCAGCAAAACTGCAGCCCTAAGCTCTGCACTGGTGAGTTGTGGTTTATTCCTGCGTATCTAAACCCAGAAGGTGACTTCATTTTCAACATTCAGGTTTCCTAGATGCTTAAAAGTCCAGCTCATGCTGATGCCTAGCTAGATGTTCAGCGACCACTGGAGGTGTCTCTCATTTAGGGAGGACTCAGCTTAGGGATCTTTTTCCTGGTCATGTGCTTTAGTCACTGGCCTATAAATAGGAGTGTTTTCTCTTCCAGAGCATTTAACAGGTGGCTTCACAGGTTAGATGGGCTCTCATGATGCAGTGCTTGATGTAAAGCAGGTGTCATGCTGCTCAGCCCTGTGGGGACTCAGTGGTACATCTCCAGGCATCTGCAGAGCTTCAAACTCATCTTATGAAGCTCTCATTTTAAGACTTGAGTGCTTATATCTTGATCCTGACCATTCCTCAGGGAAGGCAGATAATCCTCTTGCAAACACAGCCTTCGAGCTTAGAAAAAACAGGGTTTTTTTACTAAATGCTTGTAGACAGTGGCATCTCAGCCACTGCAGGTCAGTCCTTCTGTGTCTGCATCATGTGACATAGAGCACTGCTGACTTGGTAAATCTGGCCTTTCTAGCAGAGTGTGGGTTAGATGAAAATTCCAGAAGTGTCCTATGTTAGAATGAAAATTACATCTCTACTGGGAACTTTTTTGCTCAACCTTCATATCCTTCTTTGCTAAGATAAGGCATCTCACAGTGGTAGAACTCTTTATATACAGAACAAGTGTGAGATAAAGCAAAATAATAGCCACCTTCCACATGCTCTTCAGTCATTCTTCCTCTGAAATTGGCAGCCTGCTTTCTGAAGTCTTGCTTGCCAAGGTCTTGTTCACTTCTATATCACTCACTCTTCAAAGTGAATAAATGATTTGAAGAGGCATCATGTTTCCAAACATCAGTAGTTCAGGAACTTGATGAAAATTCTCTCAGTGGTTTCTTGTGGAAAAAACTGGCATGGTTAACACTCACTGTGGAGTGAGTAGTTACCTTAGTGCTGATGGCACCAAACCATTTCAGACCAAAGGTAGAATGTGGGGCAGAAACATGGAAATTAGTGCAATTAATGGAATTACAGCAATTTGCACCAACTGCAGTAATTTGCACCTGCTGTCTAAACTCACAATTTTCATTTGCAGGAATGTCCAGCCTGGAGTTACCAAGGCAGCATTGCCCCCTAGCAGAGTGGAGTGATGCTCCTTAGAGGAACTGAGATCTACTGCACTGTCAACACCTATGCAAAAGTTGACAATCCAGTTAGTGTGCTAAAATACCATATATTGTTCTCCATCTTAGGGTTTTGATTAGGAAAAAATGTTAAACTTTGGCCCGCTAATAATCGCTGTCTTTGTGCTTGACCTCTACAGTGGATATTTTATGTAACTGAGATTTAGAGGCATGGCTGTCCAGCCTCATACACTCTTAATTTGTTGAGAACTGGAGCTCACGGGAGTCTGTTAATCTTCAGATATGACACTAACCAGAGTAAAGTGGTAGAGGTATTGCCAAGCGCAGTGCGTCGTTTCCATCTACAGAAAATGGAAAGACTCACTATTAGGAGGGTAAACTGTGAGTGGGTTCTTTCTCTACTCTGGATGAGTTTTCAGTCCTTGGGCATCCGTGAGAATGCCCAGAACAAAGACTATTAAAAAAAAAAAAAAAAAAAAAGAAATTCCGAGAAGTCTCACAAGAGATGCTGAAAGGAAGGGAGAAAATTGTGCTCAGGTTCCTTACTAAACTACCAAAATCTCACACAGATTTTTCTGAAATAAGATCAGGAAGCACAGTTTGTGACGCTCAAGCTTATCCCCTGCTATGTGGCCAGCAGTGTATCCATCTTGTGCACGACATGCAGACACACTACCTACCCCATCCCTACTGTGCATTTTGGGGTATGTGTCTGTCATGTGATGGGATGTGCCAGCCAGCACAACAAAGAGGTGCTGATGAGCACCCACCTTCCCAGGGAGAAGATGACCATGGGGAGCAGCCAGAGTCAGATGAATAACTCTGGTGGGCTGGACCCACCCCATGATCATCAGGTTGAAAATGCCTGGTTTAGAGCAGAAAGTTGTAACCAGAGAATATCTTGTTGTTTTCTAACCTTTTCTTCTCATTTCCTCTTTGTTAACGACAAGGATGTACTCAAAGACGCCTCCCATAGTGCCAGATGTCATGAAATGGGTGCCGTAGTCGTTGATGAATTTGGCATACATGCCATAGTTGTAGGTGTCTGGAAGCTCCTGCAGGGACAGCAGCACATCTTCATCCAAAACAATGTTGTCCCTTCTCATCTTGAAACGGGCTGTCTGCACCTTCGTCACACCTCTAATGAATGCAACCTCCTGCAGGTAAATCAAAGAGGAGCTGCCACTCAACATCCACTTAGAAAAAAAAAAAAAGTAATTTCTAGTCTAGGTTTGCAGAGGAAAGTCTGATTCTCTGACTGTCAGTGTATGTTGAGGGCATGAAAACCAGCCCAGGTTTAAAGGAAATCAGTGGTAACTCTTTTTAAGAGCACCTCTTTCTCCTGTGGTGTATGAGGTGGAGGGTGATGCTATGGGGTTTTTTACTGATGTGCAAATACGATCAGAATGAGGCTCCACATGATTGCACTCTGTCCTCTATTTCTACTTTTTCTTTTTTTTCTGTTTTCAAACTGTTTATTCCCTTTTGCTGCTTTTCACACCCTTGACCAGTGATACAGGACAGGGGCTCAAGGCAAGCCCATCTCAGCAGCAGGGGGATACCATGGACAGGAAGGTGCTGATGGGGAGAGGATGTCCTGGATACACCACCAGATTCACAACTCCTCTTCTAGATTAGCCATTGCCTCAGACCAGGCTCCAGTGAAACCAGAACAGCCCTTTAAATGATTCTTCCAATAACTGATCATCATTTAGCTGCAAACATCATGTGAGTCCAGACAAGGGCACAGTAAATACTATAATAGTGCCCACTTTGAACAGCTTTTAAGGGCATTTTAACTCGGAGCACCATCAAAGTAATTCTTCTTTATTGTTTTCTGTCAGCAGCCATGAGAGAATTGGAGATGGGGCACGGTAAATGTGGGAAATACCAGCACTTGTGTTGTTATACTGGAAAGAGGTCGTCACAGCTAGTCCATGATGTAAACACACTGTGAGAAATACACCCTATTACCAGGTACTCTGGTTTTTTTTCAGCATGATATTTTAACCTCCCATAAAAAGTAGTGTATTTCCCCATCATAAAGCAGCTTGTATTAATTTGAGCAAGATATATTTGCTACCAGAGATCATTCCCTGAGGACAACTGTTTTGATCAACATCTTGATATTTCCTCCTCCCTCATCATCACTTTTAAGCATTTTTTTTATTTATGTGCTTAATGTAACCCTGAAACAGGACAGGGTGAGATGACTTGTGTTGTGCTACTCTGTAATTCAATTTTATTCCTACCTCCCTGTTTGCTAAAACGTAATAAGAACAACAAACAGGATTACTAACGATCATACATTTGCAATTACATGAACAAATTAAGGTACAATTACTATGTGTTAAAAAAATGCAACTGAGAAAATAAACTGACATAAGTTACAACCATACCATGCGATGCACAGATGACACGACTGGAGCATATGCATCACTGAGCTGGTTTTTTTTGGTTTTTTTTTTACCTTTGCAGTGTATTGCGTGAAATTCTTCAAGGATCCTTTGCCACCTGATAAAGTGGAGCCCAGGTTTAACTGGAAATCCTGGTTGGTAGACCCAATTCCAATGGTAAAGCCTTTTGTTTTGGATTTATCACTTTTAAGAGCATCAAGCAGATCCTTTGAATCATCATAAAACTCAAAAGTGAATCCAGAATCGGCATGAGCCTAAAGTAAAAGGAGCAGATGTTAATTTTTCAGGTACTTCCTTTTCAATCTCTGTTTCTTTAAGGAGCTGATGGTGCCTCTGTTGAAGCCCGTGATGCTCCTGACAGCACCAACGCTGACTTCCATGTATGTGGAATAAAGAATGAAGCCACATGCCATTTCATTTGGGAATACATGAGAGATGTGGAGAGAGCCCTGCATTTTGCTTCATCCCTCTCCAGGCAGGGGAAAGGTTTGTGTTTAGCCACTCAAAGCAGTACCCATTAACAGCCAGAGCTGGTAATGGTGCCTATTAAAATATCTTGACATGTCCATTATAAAACCTTCCTTCCAGTTCCTTACAGCTCTGCCAAATCCTAACGATTTGGGCTGCTTTTTCTCTCTCCAGCTTGCTTCTGGATGAATGCATTTAGGAAAAAAATTCAACAGTGATGATCCAGCCACTTGCAATGGCAACTCTAGAAAGCAAACATTGTTTTGCCTGTGTTTTAGAGAAGTGACCTTTTCCTTGACAGCTCTGCTTTGCCAGCATGTGGAATTGAGCAGCTTTGCTGAATCCAGTCTGTGCCACTTGCCATCTCCATAAAAAACCATCTAAATAACCAACAATGAAAAAAAAAAAACCTCACATCACCATTAGCAGCTTCCTAGACCGCAGCAGGTAGGCACTCCTAAGCTAAGATACATATGGGGCGTGCTCAGGTATCCCTCAGCACCTGCCCATGCTGGAGATGTCCTTCCACTTCTAGCACTGGATAAGGGGAAGGAGGAAATGTGGTCCATGTGGTGGGTCTGTCTGCATTCAAACAGGGGATCGAGGGGCACAGGGGACTCTTACCTGCTGGGAGAACATGAAAACCACTTGCAGTGAGCCTGTGGCTGTAATATTCCCCTGGAATAATGTGTTTATTATGCTTTCTGACATGAATGAATGAAATGTTTTAACAGTGTGACCAAGGCACCCACTTAAAATGTGGGAGACCCAGGCTGAATCCTTGCTCTGCTTAGTTCAGTCTCCAACATCAGATGTGACCCCAGAGAGCACAGGCTTTGTGATACATGATGTTGACTTTCAGGATCTCTGTTTTACTCAGAATTTGGATTTAAGTCCCTTGTAGCCATGCCATAGACTTTAAAAGCTTTCAGAGATCCTACCAGTAGCACTCTTTCTATTTTGCGCAAAGCAAACTTTCATCCCTAGAGAGGCAAGTGGCTTGTGCAAGCTCTACAGCTCATTATGAGCAAAATTTAGGGAAAACCTATTTCTTTTGGCTCTGGCTAGGCCAGAGTAAGCGGTGGTGATAAAGCACGTTAGTTCCTTGATGTGCCATAAAACATCATTTATATCATCGATTGCCTGTTGTCTTGGGGACAGCTGGATAAAGGTACCTTGAAAAACAACCTATAGTGGATGATAAAATGTACCTAATATCTTAGAGGAAGTTTGGCTTTTTCTTGGGAAAACATCACTAAATTTGACCATCCAAAGTACTTACCAGGAATTGGTATATGTGGAAGTTGTAAGGTTTGCGGAAATACTTCTCGTCGTCCCCATAGTAGAGATGTTCACATGCAGCATCGTACCTCAGCTCCCGCCACTCTCCGTTGTAGACGTACTCACAGTGGCCTCCGAAGAAGTTAGGATCGTATATGTACTGGCTCCCTTCCTGTGTTAGGATATTGTATCTTGGAAAGAAGGAGCATTCAGAAGGTTACCCAGAGCTCTCATTTTATTTTCCCTGACAGTCACTGTTGCTGTTTCTATGCTCCTGACACTACAAGTTATTTATCCTCAGGTCTCTGACTTTGGATAGCATCTAAAATCTAAGGGCTGGATTTGTTATCTCTCTGCTATTTCCTTCCCAAAGCTAACAGGAGACAAACAGCCATTTTAGTTCCAAGACACTGGTTTGGACTTATATGATAGAAATGGAAGAAGTCAGTTTAAGTTGTCCAGTCCATCCCAGCAAGTGCAGTTATGAATGAGTCCTAAAGTCCTGGAATTCCTCCAAGTCCCCAGTGAGCCTAATGCATCTCACTGTCACAGAGTGTTTCCCGGCCCTCCCTGTAATTGTTTTCTATCTTAATTTCACCTCCTTCCTTTTAATAATGGTCCCGTTTCTCAGGGGTGTTAACACCCTTCCTAGACTTGCAGTCTGCTTGTGCTTTGCCAAGTCTCTCCCTTATTATTTCCTTACGCCTCTTTCTTCCTGCTCTCCAGCCATCACAGCTGCTGCCCTCTGAAATCCCACCTATTACTTAATGTTCCCTGTAATTCCATGGCCTAAAATGAAAGCATTATTCAAACTAGACAGCAGCATTGCTCCTCACAACAGGAAATCACCTTTAAGGCTAAGATAGTAAATGCTATTGCTTTTGTGTGTTCTGCGGGAAAAGCACATCAGAGAAGAGTGCTAAATGAGGTGCTCAGAGAACATGAATACGTGGCTTAAAAAACTTTTGATGGACTCTCCTAGGCCCTGGGCCAGAGAGCCATTTATCATGTGGACTCCAGAGAGTGTTGGATGAAGATGATGGGAAAGTTATCTAATGCCTGACTACATTCTCATGCTGTAACCCATGTTCTCCAAGGGAAACTAAGCAGTATCTTGGTTAAAACAAGACTGACGCAACAATTTGCCTTTAAATTCATTCTGGATTCCTCTTTTCCACGTATTACCCAACAAAAATTTGAAATTGAATACAGTTAAACTTTTTCATAGGTGGGGGTGTATTTACTCTGCATATATACAGGTGAAGCTCAGGCTCTCTGTCTTGAATATGTGCTCAGTTGGGACTGTAAAGTCCTAAATCCTGGAGTCAAATCTTCTCCTTAAGGATGCTGCATTTCCAAAATCTACTGTTTGCTTTACTGTATGACTTATATCAACAGGAGAAGGTTGTAAGAAAACCGGTCTCAGAAAAGCAGGATATATTTTTAAATGAGTGTAAAAAGGACAATATCTGCATACCAAAGTACAGAGTGGCCGAGGGACACTAAGGTCAGTTAGTAAATTTGAGACTGAATTTGAAACAAAAGCTGGGATGGACCCTCCTGCCTCCCTCATTGCTACCCACAGTCGAGTGGGACAGTAGCTCCCCTCTGGGGTTTGCACAGCACCTGGCCATTCATGGAGCACTGCTGTTACAAAGGAGGAGTTGCATAAAAGCTTAATCTTGTTTTGATTGTAAGAGTAGCAGCAGCTATTGATAAATTACTCACCCTTGGGCTGCTTTTTCAGACCCTGGGATTGGGAACAGATGTTCACATGGGCTTTCAATATCTTCATCCCCACAGTTATCTTCATCAGACCCATCTCTGCAGTCTCGCTCTCCATTGCACACAAGATGCCGTTTAATACAGCGACCTAAAGTGTACAGGTAATGCTTATCCAACCCTTTCTGGCAGTTTGCACTTGATTATGCTGTTTTCCACCCATATCTGAGGGGCACAGGAGTCACGCTGGGATTAAACACCACGCTTTTCCATTGGGACCTTGCTTTTCCCAGCTTCTTTCAGCTCAGAGTCCAAGCTGGCCACTCCCCTGGGCTCCCATGAGTAGAGGTCACCTCACTGCCATGAGTTTAGTATCTACAGTCATGCTTTTGGAAGGGAGCTACAGGAAGCACTCCACTTGGCCTAGGGAAGTCAGTTCTGTCTGGTTTATTTGGGGAGTTTATTACAAATCTATAGCTCAAGAATGGATGTTTTCAGGAAGAGCAACTGGAAATTTCCTTCTGGGACTGAGAAGAAAGCCTTGATGTGCCATTCATGGCAGGAGGGGACTGGTATTTCTGCACTTGCCTCAACAGAGCAATGATGACCTGCTCCAGCTGATGAGCTGGTCATGGAGCTGGTGCAGATCTCTAAATTTCAGTAGGATTTTCATTAAATTCTCAAGACGGGAATTTGAGCCATTTGTGTAAAAACAAAAATCTGTCAAGGCTAGTCAAACTTTCAGAAAACAGCCGTGTTATATCCCAATCCTCAGAGCTGGGGATGGCTAAAAATAAATAAATTACCCCAACAGATTGCTAGTTGGATTAATGATTGAACTATGTCTTTTGCAGGGGGGGAAGGTGGTGCATTGTGGGAGTGGTGGTGCCCATGGAGGGGAGTGTGAGTGTGTAGCACAGCAGTTGGAGCAGAATATTTCTACTCTCTTTGTTCCACCGAAAAATTAACCTTTTCCATGTCACAGAGCCTTCTTTTTTATCCAAACCTAAGTGTAACATGAATGGATTTCTGTAAAAGTAGGGGGAAATAAAACAAGGATGGGGAGATTTCTTGCTTTCTTTTGCATCAGTTCACCATCCTGCTGGCTGGTTGGAAGAGCACTGCCTAGAGCAGGGGACTGATGTCACCCCAGATATATCCATCCAGGACCGAAACCTCTTTGGCAGGAGTTTGTGCCTGGCTCACTCACCTGTTTCCTTGCACTGAAAGTCCTTCCCGCAGCTGGGGGCTCCAGTGCACGTCGTCTCGGCACGGCAAGCTTGCTCATCCCACAAGTGCCCCGCACATGGCCGCCCTGCAAACCCCGCCGGCTGCGCCAGCCTCCGGTACCGGTGCTGAACCGCAAGAGAGAGAAAACCACCAGCACCTAACTTGTATCCTCCAGAGACATCATCTCCATAGGCTATAATGCAATTAAAACTATTGCTTTCATCCATAATGTTATTTTTCTTGTGTGGCCCCAAGACTTTGTACGTGATAAATGGAGAAGGAGAGTCAGCAGAGAGGTGGGAGCTCAGGAGGTTTGCTTGAAGTTCATATAAGTGAATTTAGCAGGGGCTGGAATTATTATTTAAAAAAAAAAATTCTCTTCCCTGTTTTATGCCTTGGAACTTTTCCAGTTGCACATGCTCTGTCTTGGAATCTAACAGGCTCAGATGGACACAGACACTAATTACAACACTGATCCTGCAACATTTCTGATGGATTATTAATGAGAATTGCTGCTCTTTAAACTAGGAAGAAAAAAAAAAACAGCAGAGAGAGAAAAATCAAATCAAATGGAACAAAAAATGGAGGGCTATAAACTCAGTAGAAAGCAAAATTATGTCAGGTATTTGAAAATAAATTCTTGACTTATGAAGACATGTGAAATAGTATAAAAAAATGAGAACAGGAGCTGATGAATGAAGGTTGCTTCTAATTTCTTTTCATTGGAATATTTGCATTCAGATTCAAGGGATACTTGATTAAATCAGAGATAGAAAATGAAGAAAGTCTTGGGCAAATATTCCGGTCTGATGCTTCCACCATTTGCCTTGATTTTGTATTTTGCTGTTCCGCTGCCTTACAAGAATTTATTCCCCAGTTTACACCAGGGTAAGAGCCTCTCTAGTAGAGGAGCATCTCCATCATATTTGGATGAGTTTACTGTATGCTTCAGAATGATGAATATGTATAATATATATAATTAATGTGTGTACATCCTCATCACAGACACATCTGAAGATAAATGAATACATTACAGTGGAGTCTTACTTTTTTCTCTTGGCAAGGAAAGCAATCCGTCCATCCTGACCACTGGCTCAGCTGACAGTCGACAGGAGCTGGAGAATTAACATCTCTGCTGCTTCTTCTAAGGAGGGGAAGAGTTAGTGGTCTAAGTTCTTTGAATTTGTGTTTTAAAGAGGTCTGGAGGCTAGCAAGAAGAAAATGATCTCTGCGTGTGGTTTTTCCACTGGGAAAAACCTATTTTGTAGGAAATGGGAAACTTCCCTTAGTAGGGGTGGCTGTACTACCCAAAATGCCCCGGCCAAGTATTTCACCATCAGAACTGGTCAGGAGCAGGAGGTGCAGGACCTGAGGGTTTTGTCTTGAGTTTCCTTCTCTCCCAGGATATCCTAGCCCTTTCCAATAGGTAGATTGCGATAAAATGATAAAATGTATGTACACAGTATGTATAAGAGCAAAACCAGAAGGAATGTTGAGAGACAGGTTTTAAGAAAAGGCTTCTTTTTTGGCTTTCTTCTCAGAAGCAGTTCCCAAAGTCCAGAAGTAGTGATGTTTATCACCTTGAGCCTGTTCTGAAATTTGTCAGTTTTACGTTTTTTACACCATTGTGAACTCTTGGTCAGTATTTTTCCAGAGAAGTATGAAATCAGGGTCTGATTCCCATGAGCTTTGTGGAGTTCTGAGAAGTCAAGGCACAAAGCTGCTCTGACCATGGGAATCTGTTGGTTGACTGTTTCTAAAAGGAAATACATAAATCCTGAGAAAAGGGCGGGGGGGGGGGGACAAACCAAAACTAAAGGAAGAGTATAAATGCAGAAGATGACCAGGGTACTGTATAGCAATGGCCCTTGCATCCGACTCTGGAGATACAGTGAATATCATTATACAATAGCCAGAAAATAGTAGTCATGCCTCCTAGCCCAGTTGTGATAATCTCTATTTCTGTCCCTCCTCCTTTACAATCTTTATTTGTATAATGTGTTTCTTTGTCTTGAGGAGCAATCTGTGGTGTGTCAGTACAACTCGGTGTCTGCCACAGCCTTTGAAGCATTTTGAGGGGTTATTCTGAGCCAAAACATTATTATTATTATTTTGGTGATTAACTAATGAGCAGTCTGTTTTACTTAGGAGACTGCAGTCCAAAGAGAAATATTGATAATTAGTAGAGGTACGGAGCACATTGGGGATTCATCAGAGGCTGTAGAAGAGAGACTTACTAAATGAAAGCCACAACAGCTCAGCAAGGGAGCCCATGGATGCAGATCAGTGTGAGAGATAAAAACCCACCGTGTCCCCAGGAAAACAACAAGAGCCTGCAGATAAACATGGAGCTGGAGGACACGGGTCTATTGATGCCTTTTTGCTCTGACAGGAGGATTTGTGGGCTGTATCCCTCAGCACTTCACAAAGTACTTAATTGGCTCACCTTCGATTGGATTTTACGTTTACCTCTTCATTATTCTGCCTTGTTTGGTAAGTTCATCAAACATCAAAAATCTCGTCTTTGTTCATTTTCAAAAGGGATTATCGGAATAAGCCTTCATAATTAAGTGTATCACTACCACTTTTTTTTTTCCTTTCCGCCTTCTCCTTGTCTCCATGTTCCAATTATCACTGATACCTTTTTTTGATCCTTCTAAATCATATTTGCCTTTAGAACAAGCCTGAAATTAATAGCTGTAGAAAAAAAAAACCCAACCATTTTCCTATCATGCCACTATAGCTTTAGAAAAAAAAAGTAACTTATTTATTCCCTTCCTTCAAAGCCTAAGTGACACCTGTATAGGTTAATAATATTGTTCTGGGGAAAAAACTGAGGTATGAGGATCTGACTTGGATTGAAAATTGGGTTATTCACATGCATTTGTTAACTCCACATTGACAAATGCAAAATAATTATAATGGAAAAGAATATGAGAAATATTCACTTGTAAATCATCCTGTATAGGGAATTCATTTTAAGTGCCCAAACCTGGTACAGTACTTTCGGTAAGGAAGTTTAAGAAGGCATAATAGTCATCTGTAAAAGAAAAACCATTGTGCAAACAGTTCATCTAGAAAGGAATTATGATGCTGAGCTTGGGCTTTGGACAACTGCCAATACTTTTTTTTTTTCCCTAGTAGCTGTTTACAGAGAGCATGCCTCAAGTCAGAACAAAATTGATAGGCTGACTCACTTGCCTATAATTTCTATATGTAAAGGGGGGGGGGAGGGAATGGACTTACCTCTGGGAAGGCAATGCCTCAAGCTCCCCGCGTGCTGTAGCCATGGCCTGATGTGCCGTGAAAGCCAGCAAGCATATAGATGGAATCAAAAGAGAAAGCAGCTGACACAGGCTCCACCGCATTGTTTTTCCATATGTAAATGTTTGCTATAGATTAACTGCAAACAAAAGCTTTAGGCTTCAGGGTGCTGTTGAGCAAGCAGTGCTGCAAGAAGCACGGAGCCCACCGGACTCCAAAACGCTGTGGTAAATCATTGACAATTGCACAGGTCAAATCACAGAGTCAGGACACATCCCAGAAGTCTTCACGCTTTTGGGAACAAATTTCCAGTTTTCTGTCAAGGGAATATACTAAACCGTGTGACATTATCCACATTAAAATCAATCAAGTCTTATTGCAGCAGTGTGCTTCTTGTCCAGTCTGCATCCTCCTTTTAATTCAAAGGAGAAGGAAACTCTTTATTTCCCACAGTGACTTAACTGTAATTTTGGTGCATCAGGTTGAGGACCAGGGAAAAGCTTCCCAGTGCAGCCAATTGAAGAATATCATAAAATTGTGTTATGGGGAACAAGTTCCTTCCAGATATGTCACAAAAATGTCAGTTGAACTTCTTCCCATTGCCATCCCCATAAGATAGTGTCCCATCTCCAAAGCTGATGAGAGTTATCCCCTGCCTTTTGGATGGCCCTACACAGTCACTGCAACAAGAAAATCTATATCTTTGTTTTCTAAGCAATTTGGGGTGAGGAAGATGCCTCCCAAGTCTGAAAAAGCCTTACCCATATGTTGTGCAAACGCATCTGGTAGCAGTGGCTCTAATGCTTTTAGCTGGTTGGGTTCTTATCACAGAAGCTGTGGATGTGCATAAGAAAGTAATACCATAGAACATAGGACATCATGGGTTATTTATTTTTAAGATGATAGTCATAAGTATAAGATAAGACTGTTTAGTGTTCATGTGTTGGAAGAAAGAAAAAACAGCCATTGGAAAGACACTTGGTCATGCTGTAGCCCAAGTTGCCCCACACCTCTTTCCTTGAGCTTGCACATAACCTGCAAAATCTCCCAAGGGCTTCTGAGCAAGCACAAAAATCCACAAGGAATGTATGACTTCATTAGATATTAGTTATAAAGAGATCTGTGGAGACTTTTGTCTTCAAACAAGGGTCTGTATCTCCGTGCTTTTTTCTTCCGCGTAAATGGGCTGAGATGCTTCGTGCATAAATGAAGTGTTCCCAGCAGAAAACTGGAAGCTTGAACCTCAGTAAATTCAAGACTAAGTGTAATTATTGTAGGAAAATCTGGTCTTGGGCTATTACAGCTATTCAGCAGGCAGTGAATTGTCCTCTGTCCACAAAAGACTGGGATAGAAGTGGCACTTTGTGTATTGCCCAAATTAATTGCAAAGCTCATTTTGATAGCTGGCATTGTAAATTATCAAAATAAAAGGGCCTCTTACCATGTCATTTTAATGTAATTAAAGTACAGAATGACCCTGGGGCTTGTCTTTGCTAAACATGAAGAAATGTAGCACATGGGTAAACTCTGTAGTGGAATGAAATGAAAACTGCCTTTTTGTGACCTTTGAGAGTATGTTAATGTAATCCCTTACCTACTAATGCACTTCAGATGAGTTCAGAAAGTGCTCCTCCGTTCTTCCTCTGCACAAGAAGGACTCAAATAAGGGGGGTTAGTTTGGTTTTATTAGTGGTTTGGTTGTGTTTTTGGTTTTGTTTTTTAATATACTATTAAGCCTAAATTGCTTTTGCCTGGGAGAAAAGCAGGGGATTGAAACTGGCCTAAAGCAATCCCCATCTTACCTCCCTGGTACTCATTGCAGTCTCCCTGCGTGTTGCTGTTAAGACAGAAGGACATAAAAAAGTTTTAGCAATGCTTATAAAACTCTGGTGAGGATGGACCCCACTGTCCCTATGGTGGGAACAGCTCTGGCCATCTGCCAAACCTGTCTTCTTCCAAATCTTCCAATCTTCTGCCATCCTTTGATACAAATGGCTGCTTTGCACAGTCAAGTGCCTCCTCAGCAGCTAAGCAAGACTGTCGAGGCTTTATATCTTTTCTTTTGTGATAGCAGCATCAGAAACACACCACATATATAATGAAAGTTATTTGTGGCACGTCTCCCAGGTAAAAGGCTGGGCTGGTTTGTGCAATCAGGCACAACAACAATTTCGCACTGATAGGCGAGGTCGTCTGGGGGGAGGCGTGCAAGAGAGATTTAAGCAGCAAGGAAGGCACACCGCGGTAGAGGTGAAATTAAAGAACCTTTCTCAGAGGTGTTATGTTCCAAAAGTGATATATATAAAAGTTATGGTTCCATTTATAACGTTATGAATTGAACTTGTCTAAAATGTGCGTTGGATCCTTGCCTCTAAACCCACATTAACTCTCTCAACCTCTGGCTTGCTGTTGATAGTGATGCAGTCACCTTCAGGATGAAGAACCATGAACTGAAGTCCTGAGGCTCTTCGAGAGCATGGAGGTATGGGCTGTGAGTGGGCTGATCTGAGCAGTGAACTTGGATCCCATCGTCACTCTGTGACTATTCCCATCGTAAAGCTCTTTTCCACAACACTGAGGAATTTTTCCCTTCCAGCCTCTAATTAACAGACAGAATTAACTCCTCATTTACAGCTTTTGCATATCTAACATCAGGGGCACATTAACTCAGTGCAGAAAAAAAAAAAGGGGTACCCCCTCTTCCTCCCTAATACCAATACAGGATTTTGTTCCACTTCGGTTGTGTTTGGCTCAACAAGGGGAATTAATTTCTGCCTGCAGAATGCATTGATCTTTTAAATAGCACCTGAACAGCACATTTGGAAATGTGGGTGTCCACATAAGCCTAGCTCCAGGGTGAAGTTATATTACACAAGAGCTAACATAACGTTGTCCAGCAATTTCCATTTGTACTTTCTTTATATGTATCCCGCTGGCTGGCTCAGGTGTTTATCCTGCTGTGGACCCTCCCAGCTGCTTGGGCCAGCAGCTGCTGGTGATAATTAACCCAAACCAAATCCAGGACAAAGTGTTCTAAAGGGTAAGGCAGATGTAATGACTTGGTTCTATCTTACGCTGCTGAGCAGATGGTCTGTGGTAGATGGTTCTGCAGTCTCAAAGGCCTTGTGCCTATGTGCACTGCATTACCATGGCGCAGGGAAAGGGAGCTGGCAGAAGTGGTCGCTGTCACAGTGATGGTCCCATGCCACAGGTCACGGTCATGTCCTGATAACCGGGCTGACCAACCTCTGCAAAGGCCAGCCTGCTTTTTCTCTGTGCACCAGTTGCACGTCTTGTTTTCTGAGGTCTGCTGTTCTTCACCCTCAGTTTAAATTCTCCAGCCAGCGAGTGCTCATGGTGAGGTGGTGCATTGTAAGGACCAACAAAGCTCTGCATCAGCATGTGTCCCAGTTACTGAACCCAGTGGCTACGGAGAGGTATGGAAAAGGTCCACCTAAAGACCATAAGACAGCCACAGCTTTAGTGCTGGACATGCCAGTCCTCATTTGGTGTCACAGAACACTGAACTGGCCTGATAACATACCAGTTATCAGAGTAAACACTTGGCCTTAAACACGTGAGCTATACAGGCTATACTGCTACAAAAGAGGTATTCACTGGAGTGTGGGATCAGGGCCATACTGCAGAGACAACCTTGTAGCTTGGACAAATAAAAAACCTGAAACCGTGCAAGGCTTTTAAATTAATTTTCTTGACTGCTACAGTGGTTCGATGGGGCTGATCTTAAAACTTCTGAAGGACCTCCATGGGGACCTACCTACATTGGCTCCTCCTAAACAACACTTTGTCCTGGCCAGTAAAAGAAAGTGTTTGGGTTTTAACTGCAGGGATCAATAATTCTGCATTTTCTGAAATTTCTCATTAATGCCAGTAATGCAAGACAGAGCAAGCAGCTTCATGGTGGAACAAGTGATCCTATCTCCCCCTCTGCTGGAAAACCATGATATGACCTCCTGGCAGAAAAGCGGTGAGACGTGCAGGGATCTGGGCTGGGGTGTACCTCCCGGGGACAGAATAAGGCATAAAACCTGAGCCAAAATGCCCCCCTAGGACAAGCTTGTGCCTTGCTATCCACTTTTTCCATTTTTCTGGGTTCTGAGTTGGTTTTTTTTCAGACGTAGGGACCCTCCTGCATTGTACCCTGGAGTGGCTATTTCCCTCACTCTCTGTCCCATCTCCTTCCCCTGGTTGCTGCCCCACGCATGGGGCCAGTAGCTGAGTTAAGGGAAAGTAACTTGTCAGACCATCCCAAATCTATAATATTATTGTCTGAAAAGAAAAAAGCCAGGGAAGTCTGCTGAATGCTGTGCTTGAAGCCCTTGGACTGATGTGTCCTGTTGTGTCTATATAAGACAATAATTGCATCACTGAAAAGAAAAAGAAAAAAAAACAAAACACAAAAAACCCAACCAAAACAACAATCCATCCAAATTATTGAATCATTTCGGTTGGAAAAACCCTTTTAAGATCATCAAGTCCAATCCCTAACTGCCAGGTCACCACTAAACCATGTCCCTCAGCACCACATTACCTCCTTCCAGGGATGGGGACTCCACCACTGCCCTGGGCAGCCTATTCCAGGGCTTGACAACCATTTTGGGGAAGAAATTTTTCCTAATGTCCAACCTGAACCTCCCCTGGCACAACTTGAAGCTGTTTACTCTTGTCCTTTCTCTTGTTACCTGGGAGAAGAGCCTGACCCCACCTGGCTCCCTGTCAGGGAGTTGTCAAGAGCCAGAAGGTCTCCCTTGAGCCTCCTTTTTTTCAGGCTGAACAAGCCCAGATCCATCAGCTTTGTAAGACTTGTTCTCTAGATCCAAATCATACAACTTTACATTTTTTAAACAGGCTGAAGTTGTTTGTTCTGGGGATATTGTGCACACTTAGGAAGTGTTTGGTCCTGTTGCTCTCAGTAGTGGTAGTTGGTTTTATTTGTGTCAGGGCTGTGCCTGGGAACTCCCGTTCTGGGTCGGTGCCTCTGATACACAAACCCAGACCAAACCTCAAGCTCCTGCTCCCAACTGCTGCCTGTTTAATAGTGGTGGTGGACAAAGTGGTCATTGTGTTTTGCTGGGACGCTGCCATCTATGGCAATTTGCTGCTTGATGGGGACCTACAGGAGGAACCAGCAGTGTGGGAAGAGGTGAGGCAGGAGGAGAAGGGCTATCAAAGGGATTACCTGCCTTCCCCCCAGCATTTCAGGAAGGGTGTGAAGTCCTGTTTTGTCATCTCCTGATGTTCTCTGTCTAGTTTCTCTAAGGAAATTGAGCTATGTGGCCCATTAAAAGGTGACTTGCATAGATCAGTGCCAGCTCCTTATCATCAGACATTCCCCAGAAAGGTCCAGAGCCAGAGAAAAAAGGCGGCTCCCACTTCTGTGGTGTTTGATCTACACAACACCCAGCTACACTGCGCTCCCCGTGCTGTTGTTATAGCCTGGTGCGATTTATGGCAGCCCTGGGGCTGCTGTGGAAGGGAGGTGAGGCAAGTGGGGTCCCACCAGGGCTAGCAATCACAAAATGCATGTTTTAAAGAAACTTCTGGCATTTTCTTTTTCTTTTTAGAGCCTGTACAGAGGAATCTGCCCCGTCCCTTTCTGCAGGGCCACAGCTCTGAAGTCACAACCTCTCGATTCTCCAACAGTGCTTTAATTCACGGCCCATGTTCATACCACTGGGTGGGTCATAAATCCTCCTCAGCTACCTGTACACAAAGCCAGCATTCATTTTTATCACGCTGCGACTCCAGCCTGGGCTTGAGGGATTTCCCTGCCAACTCCTGGCTCAGCAGGACCCCCTTTTCTTCTCTGAGACCACCACGCAGTAGCAGAGCTTTTCATGTGGTGAGGAATGAGACTCACACTTTGAGTCATGTCTCCAACGAATGAGTCTTTCTTTTTTTATTATTTTTTAATTTCTCCTCCCCCTTTTTTGTTTGTTTGTTTGTTTGTGGGATTTTTTTTGGGGGGGGGGGGGGGGGGGGGTGGGGGGGCGTGGGTCCAGCTCTGCTCTGGAAAGCAGGGTCAGGTTAGGCTGCAAGAGCATCAGTCCCACTCCTGAGGGTATTGGGGGTGCTTAGGACAAGGCTTTCCTCAATGACCTTGTACAGAGGGGAGATGTCCATCTGTAAGTCACATGTTGCACCCATGACCTTCAAATCAGGGGAGAGAAATCTGGGATACCTTCAGACAATCATGCTCACAGAGGTTAGTAACAGATCCTACTCATCACAGAGATGTTCTACCAGTCCCTTTTCCCCTAACCTCAAGGCCTGCTGCTGCTGCAAGGTTTCTTTTCCAGGTAGCTCTTTGGGAATGATATATGAGGGGTGCTGTGTCCTGGGATTAGGGTCAGCTGCTTATGCATGAGTATTGCTCAGGCTGCTGATGGCTCCTTGCCCACCCGAGCCCTGTTGACAGCCACCTCTGAATACCACCCAGTACCCGGGCTCCATGCAGCAGCTATCTCTGCTGGAAGGAAAACAAGTGGTCCCATGGAGAAAGATGAAATAATATTTGATCAGTTATGGAGGGAGAAAAGAAAGTCCTGGGGCTCTCCGTTCTCTTCTTGCCAAGTTAACCAGCATTGCTTTTCCTGGGAGACTTGCTCTGTAAAAACATGGGCTCAATGTTTGGACAGATCCTTTTAGGCTGTTCTCCAGGGCAGAAATATCCAGTGATGGGAAGAGTCTTTGTTTGTCCTAATTTAACTGGTCTGTCCTTAGGACTCTGAGAAACAGTTCACCATGAAAAGAAGCTGCTTCACTGGGGAATATGTGTGGGCTTTATATGTGTGAGGATGACTGTTTTTGCTGGGCTCTGCTGTTCAGAGATGAAGAAAATACTTGTTTCCTCTGGGGAAATGTCTGTTTTAATCACTCTGAGGTCTCAAGGGAAGAGCCTCATGAAGGCTGAGCTGATGCAGTGGGGTAAGTGTCACCCATGGGGAGACCTATGAAGGTGTGGGGTGATGATTATTGCCCCTGCTTGGTGAGATGACTCTGCTCTCCTCAGCTTTGCTCATCCCAGGAGTGAGAAGGGACTGAGAACTGCCATGTATGGACACCATATGGACATGGTAGGGGCACCCATGCTGTGAGGAAGCGCTGTTCTTTCCCTCAAAAAGCAAAGCAACCCCAATTCTTCCCTTTCTGAGCCAATCCAAAGCCTGCTGTGATGTTGCTGTTTGCGTTTTGGGGAACCTGTGAGTCAGGTCAAGGAAGCGTGGCCGGGCAGGACTGTGCTCGGCCAGCTCAGCCCTGCCCAGGTGAGGCTCTCCCCGCCCCGGGGGCAGACCCATACCTTGGCCCAGGTTGGTTCGGGGCTCGCCCCGCCTCAACCGGTGCTGCGGCGGCGGCAGGAAGGGGCGGCGGAGCGGGGAACAGCCTGGCGGGCACCGGCCGGAGACGGGGGCAGGGGACCATGCAGCCAGGCTGAGCCCCGGGAGCTGGCACGGAGCAGCGAAGGGATGGACGTGGTAACTGCTGGGGCTCCCACCCTTCCCATGGCAACAGGCTGCTCGGTCTCCTCTGACCCTGGCCCGTGTGGAATAGTCGCTGCTTGATTTTCTGCTGCTGCTGTGTAGCTTGGGGCTGTTCTCCGTGCAGTGCCGGGAGCAGTTTAACCTTGGGGTTAGGTGCACGCTTTCAGTGCTGCTGCTCTGCATGGGCACTGATAAGGGACAGCTTTTCTACCCCAGAGCAGGGGCTGAGGGGCTCTGGGTGCCTGGTTTCTCACCCCCTCCCTCTGAGATGAGCTGTGATTGCTGCCTCTTAATTTAACAAAAAGTAGAGGTGGATTTTTTTTATATGTATTTTTTTTTCCCTGGGAGAAGCTGTCGGGTTAATGAGTAGATGGTACCTACGGCGTGTTCCCGCCAGCATGCCCAGGGTGCCTGGGCTCGGCTCCAGCCACCCCTCTGCTGGGCAGAGGGTAGGGCTGATTAAACATTTACCCACGGGATCTCCCTTGGAAATCAAGACAGAGAATAGATGGAAACAGAAACGTTTCAGGAGGGGAACATGATGTGCTTGCTTCTCAGCTGTCCTGCGTGTCACTTCTTGAGTGGGGTTTCTGTCCTGGTGTTGAATTATTTTAGAAAAGCAACTTAAGAAACTAATGAGAATTCAGACTGCTTTTGGTTAGTCCTTGGTATCAGCACAAACCTCCAGCTCCTGCTTTTTCTAAAAGGTATCATTATCGTAGGCTTAAGATGAGCTTTATTCTGCTTCCTAGAATGATATTAATGTTAGAAGAGCATTTTATTTATAGGGAGAAAATATGGAAAGTTGACTCTGTAATGCTCATAGCTTTCCGGCCAGTGGAAGTCTGTATCCTTTTTATTCTGTCCCTCTCATCTTGCGTGGGCTTTTGCCAAATGTAGTATTATTCACAGTGAATTATTTGGCCAGACGTAGCTGTAATGCGCATTGTGAGCTTTTGGCAGTCCTTTAAATTTATTAGTGTATTCTCCCTGCTTGTCAACTGCTCTAATTTTCAGGGGAGCACATCTCCCCACTGTGCTGAGCCTCCCCTGGGTTGGTGGGACACTGGGGCTGAGATTTCACGTGTCCTGCTTGCCTACGAACTGCTCAGTACTGTGCTTCTGCTGAGCATCTTCCTGAGCTAGCTTAAAGGTGCATGGGTCGAGCCGGAGCGTTGCTTGGATGGGTCTGTGGTTTGAAATGGTCCTGGCTCTGATGAGAAGTCATCCCTGCAAAGACAGCAGAGCTCATTGCACCTTGGAGGGTTGTGCTAAGCTCAAGGAAGTAGCAGTTGCAGGAGCTCTGTAGGAAGGGAGAAGCATCAGAGCTGGGTGTGGGTGGGCAGGAGGTGTCTGTGGGGGTGCAGTTTAACCCCATCTTCACCAGGGTGGCTCAGTGTGTGCAGCTGGGGTCCATACATGTCCTCCCTCTCCCCAGTCTGCTCATAGCATTGGTACCAGTACCCCAATGGGCTGCAAAGTGGGGGGAAACTCCATTCTAGTGAAGGGTGTTAAGCACAGATAACCTTCCAGTTAATTAGACAAATCACTTGAGGCTGCCATTTCAAGGCAAGAGGAATAACAATTCGAGGGGGCAAAAGGGAGGCTTCTGTCCCTTCCTGTTCAATTAAAGGTAGTGCCAAGCTAGTGACTGTCACAGACAGTGCCAGGGAGAGGTGTGACCAGAACCTCTTTTTTTCACAGGAGTCTACCTCGCCTGTGGCACATTGAGACATGCAGGTACCGTATCTGTTTTCTTTGTCTCCGATGACACTGATGAGGGACAGTGTACTCTACAATAAAGAAAATCAGTAAGGAGAGGTGAACAGCACTGAACTCTTCAACTGTTGCTGCAGCACATGCGAAAGCTCGGTGCAATTGCATTAGGGCACCTCACTGCTTTATTTCCTGTCTGGCATTGCTGGAGGGATCGGGTACGTGTGGGATTTTTTTTTTTTTTTCCAAAATCTGATTCATCCTCCGTATGCTTCTGAAAAGTCCCATTCCCATCGGCTCGCCGCTCGATCAGGCTGTCTGGGCAGCTTACACGGCATCACGCTGCTGACCACTAATATGAAATATAATTGGAGCAATTCAAACCTCTCCCCCAAGGGTTGGTTCTTTACATCATGCACTACCCTGTGAAAGTAATAAAGTCAGTGAAAGGGGTTATTCAAGAGAAATTGTCAGTGTTTAATAAATCGTGCAATTAAATGCAATAAAACCTCAGTATGCTATTCATCTGTTCTGCCTTAACACTTAAGGCTGAGGCTTTTTTCAGAATAACGAAGTTCTGTCCTAGATAATTTTTTCCAATTTCCTCATTAGACAGGTTCTCGTGAAGCCTTGCAGTTCTCCGCACTGCACTAAGCTGCCAGAGTAGTGCACCTAATGTAATCATGGCATATAAAAAGTTATAGAGCAGTTCAAGGACTTAAGTAGCTCATAAATTTTTCTTCATATTTTCTCCTTAGTTCAGTTCAGGGTTGATTTTAAGCCATGACACTGCAGGCAAAAATTGTGGTCCCCTTTCTCCAACACGGGATGGTGAGATGCCTGGGAACAAAGGCCTGCAACAAAATGTTCTTTAAGTGCCCTTTTAAACTGGCTGTCACTGATTAGCTCTCTGATCAAAATGGTCTATAACCTGGGGCCTGGTGACTGTGCTGTGAGAGGAATTTCGTATCTTAGCCAGCATTCATCACCCGGACTAGGACATGATCTTGCTGTCCTCGGGTTTGGGTTTTAGGTTCTCTGCTTGTTGGGATGGGAATAACGGCAAGGGGAGGAGCATCTGAAGAGCCATGGGGACCTTGAGCTGAACCAACACAGTGGAGGAAGAAAACTTTGTCCCAGGGGGCATTTGGAGCCAACAAAGGAGAATGTTTGGTGCTTCTCTTCCCGTGGTGGAGTTTTCTAAAGGTGGCAAGGAATGGATTGGTAACCTCCAGAGCAGCACTGGCCTCTCCCCTGGCTGGTGCTTGTGTACTGAAAATAAAGTGCTGCTTTCATACCCAACAGGTGCACCAGGTGTATTGCAGGACCTCTTCTAGTAAACTCTAGCATTCGTTTTAGTGTTTGCCAGCTCCTCCCAAAGGAGATTCTCCAACAGTGGGTAATGTCAGGAAGCAGGAGCCATCTCTGCTGGTCTCACTGGCTCTGCTTGGTTGTATTTCCATGCTCTGCTGCTGAGCTTTCCCCTGTCTCATCTTTGTTGCCTTTATCAGAAGTGATTTGTGAGCCTTTGGAGGGTTCTTTAAATGAGCTAATTCTCCTCTTCTGCTTCTACATTTTCACTGGGGTCTGCTTATCAGGGTGGAGTCTGCAGCCTCTTTTTCTCTGAAATGATCATGTTTGGATAAATTGCCTGTTGCCACCTCTGAAAACATGTTTCGTGCTCTCTTCTCTTCCCTCACCCAGGAAGGTGTGACTGATTTCAGAGCCCTACGAGCAAAATTTCAAAATGACTCCAACCTGGCCAACAAGCTGGTGCAGCCGTACAAGAAGCCTCCCACTGAAATCCCTCCCAAGTTGGGCTCTGGAGGGAATGCTATGTCCAGCCCTCTGCCCCTGAGTAAGAGGGAAGCAATAATACTAAAACCCAAGGAAGAACCTGCCCATTGTGCCTCCCAACCCAATGTGCTCACCGAACGCAACCCCTTGGCGTGGCCTCGAGCCAAACTGGGTTATGTGGAGCCAATGGGTCACAACAAAGAGCAAAAAGGCAACATCTTGGAGAAAGGGCTGCGTTCTCCCGAGAAAAGTCCCAAGAAGCCTTTGCCATCCTACTGTACCAACCATCAAGTATCAGTCCAACCCTCTCCAGGGAGCCCTCTGCCCCTGAATTCTTTCCACTATGCCCTACAGATCTGGGAAAATGCTTTATCTCGAGGTGAGAAAGCAAGTGAGATGCTCCCAGCCCAACGTGCAGCCAATTTATACGTGCAGCCCTGCCTGGACCAGAGGGCAACGTGTGCTTCTGCTGCATCAGGCAGCAGCCAGGTGCGACCATCTGGAAGCAAGCCCATGGTGGACTTGCCTTCCCAGAAGAAGGATGCTCTGTGTAGACACAGGCTGGCTCTTCCCCGGTCTCCCAGAGGATGCAGGAGCCCCGATGAAGCTGCTGAGGAGAGCATGGTGGCAACCACAGTCTGCCAGATGGGTTATTGTACACCAAGAGAGCAGCTTCAGCACCAGAAAGGTATGGTAAGCTGTGCTCTTAACAGTGACCATATATTTATATGTATCTGGGTATATAGGTGCTCTGTAAGTGCAGGATACAGCAGCTGGAGAGAAAAGTTGTTATAATTTGGAACTCCCAAACAAGAGGCCAAACTGGCTCATTTGAGTGCTCCTATCCTTCCCTGGAGGTCCTGGAGAAGAGAAATGAGCTCCAAACTGCTGCTGCGATTGGGTAAGGGAAGGGCTCCCCATCTCAACCATATTTTTCTAAAACTCACTTTAAGGAATTGCCCAAAGTTTGAAAGTAGGATGAAGGGTGAGGACAGGGGACTTTCTTTGGTTTTGGTCTGCTTTGGCCTTTTGCAATTCGAAGGTAAATGTGACTCCACCCTGCTATCCGGTTTTCACACAGACGTACAAAGGTTTGGCTTTTCTGCAAAGATGGTTCAGTTCAAATTAAAACAGCTTAAACCCAAAACCCCAGCTCTTCACCCTCTCAGCTTTGCAATAGGTCATATTTGAGCTTGGAGCAAGTACTCTCCTTGCAATCTTTCTTCCAGAAACCGGTGCTAGGAAACTCAAACGCCTCGCAGTTCCCCTTGCTCACGTCACGCCAAGTGACGGGGCACTGAAAAGATTAAGTCTTTGTTTACCCTGGAAAGCTCCCTCGCCTAGACTGTGTTTTGAAAACAGCTATGCCACTAAATCCTGGCAGATTAAAATGTTATTGGTACAGAAGATTAGGGTAGTATTTTATAATTCAGAGGAAGGGAGATGTTGAGAGCTAAGGATAACTTTTTAAAAATCTGTAAAACTAGACATTTCCATTTATTTTTCCATTCTGCTGACGCGGTAAGAGCCCTGCTATGTGACGGCGATGTTGAAATTGGGAAGCAGCAGAGCTGGTTAGAAATGTCTGTATAACTAATGATCCTACATGGATTTTTGCTTAAATGAGGGCTAATTGCTGCCTGTCCTTGTGCTTCTCTGGAGCAGAACTGGAGCCTCCCTTCCGCAAGCCCCAAGCAGGAAAAAGCCCCAGGAGCAAGTGGCCAAGAATTAAACCCCTCCCTTCAGCTGAGTCCCTGGGTCCTGCCCCTGGAAAGCCAGCAAGACCCCCGAAGTTTGATCTCAGCACTTTCCAAAGTGCCCTGCCTTCAGTCCACAGAGGAAATGAAACAAGTAAGACATTTCTAGCCTTTCTCCCCAAACCTGTTCTGCAGAAAACAAATAATAATTTGCCGCTTGTTGACATCTATAAGACCACAATTCTAAGCTCACAGAAATAAGATGTCGTTCCTTGTTTCTGACATCTTCCTCAAACACTGAAAAGAGCCCAACGGTTTCAGTGAGACCGGTTATTTTTGTTCTTAATCTGGAAAAAGGATCTGAGCTTCCAGGTTGGGTGTCATCCCCCATGCAGAAACCCCCTTTCCTCCCAACTGCAGCGTGCTGAGAGCAGTTTACAGCTGGTGGTAAAGCAGCAGCTGCATTTGAGGCGAGCTGATCTTTATCACCCCATTTCAATGGGAAATGCCACGACTGCAGCACACAACTGTGGGAAGGCACAATAAAATTGGTAGAAACTGGTCTGCTAATCCTCCCCCTTCTGTTTTAAATCCATCAGAGAGCAACATCGTTAAATGTTCCAGCATCAAGAAACACAAAAGTTCAGTTTCCCATAATAAAATCCTATTGATGTTGCATAATAGAATATTCTAGACTGCTTATTAAGCTGCTAAATAGTGTTTCTTGGTAGATCCAGGCTTAATTATAGCCAGACCTTTAGGCACAACTTTTGCTGAATTGAAAGGGAGCTGCTTTTCTAGGAAGGGCTCTGCTAAAATTTCTGTGGCATTACTGTGCCAGTGCTTGCTGGTCTGCCTTGGCCTTGATAAGAGTAAGAGGGAAAGAAAGAGGTTTTCACTTAAATTCTTTTCTAACCTACTTGCCTTTTCTAAATACATTAACTTGATGGAGGTAACTAGTTAAATATATATCTCATCATCCCCATGCCCTCTCAGTATTGCTCAATTATTGATCTCTAGAAAGCCTGAGATTGTTGCCTAGAAACATGAAATAATGACATATTAAAATAGCCACATCCCCAGTTTCTGCTGGCAATCTTATTTCACGCCTTTCTTTGTGCGTGGCGTGCTGCCTCGAGGAGGGGCCGTCCCCATCACACCTCCCTAGCACTGCAGCCTCTGTTCTGTAGGAGAGTGGTCTTGCCTTCAAATGCTAATCCCCTGTGTGTTTGTGTGCAGCTGCTGATGAAGAGGATTACTTGACCCCGCAAAGGTGAGCATGTGGCGAGGCAACGTGTGAGTCATAGGCACCAGGGTTACCCTGATCCCGTGATGCTGAAGCACCCATGTGCTTCACAGAGGGAATGTCTTGCTCCCAGAGGCAGCAGGGAATTTGTGAACCTAAATGGGAAGCTCAGAGCTGGCTGGGATGACCTTCTCCTAAAGTAAAAAGCTTCATCCCTGATTTCTCCTCTGGGCTTTTTGAGCAGCAAGGAGAACCCTGCCTTTGTGTCATTAGGTCTGTCTGAGCTGCTCACAGGGAACATCCTGCTGGTGCTTTGGCTGCAGAGATCACTTGGCCTCCTTGTGTTCTCTATGTACTCAAGCTTGGTGGTGTTTTTAGAAAAGAGATGCTTTTGAGAACTGTTGCTGAAACAAAGCCCTGGTGTAAGCAGCAGGTGTTGGGGGTTTTTTTTGCCAGCAGCAGCAGAGTTTGCCCTCCTGTGTGTTTGTGCAGCCAGCACAAATAGGGTACAGGAGCTGCTACTGTCCCTCCACATCCCCAGGACTTCAGCTGTCTCCAGATGCTGCAGGGAGATTTTTATTGAGCAGTGGTCCAATCTCACTGGAGGACATGAGCTGATCAGTTCAGCTTCAGATACTACAAGTGTCTGAAACACATCAAAAATCTTCCAGACATTATTGTTGTATAGAAGGGGAAGCTGCCTTTTTGTGCTACGTGTCTGACTTACTATGAGTGGTTGTGTGGTGATCCTGATTCTGTGTCACAAGAACAACAAAAGTGGAGGAAAATATTCATGTGCATGTTTTGTCTTAGCCACATGAATATACAGCTGTGAAAATGGGCAACAGAATGGTTGAACCAAAGCAAAAAGAGACAAATTCTTAAAATACTTTCTGTACCCAAACAATGAACTCTTGCAGCTATCGACACAGTAAGTCGTGCTTTTCACATCATAAGCTGTTCCTGCCAGCACTGGCTGGTGTTTTGTTTAACTTTTAACCTGTACTTGTCAGAATAGAGCTGGTCAAAAAATAACCAGCTCCAAAGCTGTCATGCACCACAAGGAAGCTGTCCTAGTAATAGATTGCAGAAGGATTAGCTGTCTTGCTCTAATACTTGTGAAATGGTCTTTACAATAGGTCATTTGTTAAATATTAACCATGTGATAACTGGGGAAATGAATTAAATGAACTCTAGCATAAAACCAAAATCATGGGGGTTTTGAGGCAGAAATTTCCCTCCTCAATGCCACACCTTTAATGAAGCCTGGTCGTCTAGAAACCCTGATGTAGCTGCTTGAGTCAATTAATCTTGAGCTCTGATACCTTGTTTGGGGATAAACACTCTGCCTGCACTGATGCTAGGTGTGGATCCATCAGCCCAGCTGTGTTTCGGGGCCAGTGTAGCACTGTGGTACACAGAAAAGGCTGTGTGGTGTCCAGCCAAGCTCCCAGGATGCTATTTTATCCAGAAGCTGGGCTGGGGAAGAGAAAGGTCAGGGGTTTTTCTGATCTCCTTCCTCAAGCAATGACACCGGGCACAAAATACCTGCCTGTGGTATTAATGCAACATGTGTATGTGTGTCCCCTTCAGTGGGACCTATGTATCCAAACATACTGAGACACCAGCAAGCCAGCAGGCACTGCCTCCAGTACTGGGGGGCTGCAGAGAAGAGCAGGGAGCTAGGGCAGCCTTTGGCATTAGCACAGGCTTCTGCTTGACTTCAGGTGCCATTTGTTACTCTGGTTTCACTACTGTTAAAATGCACCTTGAGCTTCTCATTCCTCTTGCTCTGGTTTGCAACAAGTCCTTAGTCCTCACTCTGTTGACACTGAGTTGTGACAGTGCAACTGGGCTGTTATTAATTTTAATGTAGCTGTAGTAGGTTTGAAAAATGCTGCACTCTGATTTCCTTCGATTTTGGGGGTTTTTGTTCTGTTTCTACTTGAGGCATCGCTGTAGGCAGAAGACCGTAATCCCTGTATGAAGTCCCCTGATGTGCTTTGAGCCCAATAAATGCAGCCCATCCTCCCAGAGGTGAACAACTGGGAGTGTGGTGTTGGGGAGAAGGTTCAGCTGAGCTCTGTCTGGCAGAGGTCTCTTCTCCCTCTGTAGAATTCCTGATTTCACTTTGCTTTCTTGTAGGCTCAGTATCAAAGCACTTGAATTCCTTGTCCTTCAAATGAATATTTTTTTCATACTTCTAAAAGAGCCAGGAAAAAAAATATCTTTTTCTCTCTTTTCTTTCATCTTCTCAGTGCTCAACTTGAAGAGCAGCATAATTACAAAGAAACTCCGATGTACCTGAATCAGTCTGGGGACACCACAACCTTGTGTGTCATTGAAGGTACTCTGCAAGGCAAGATTGCTCTGTGAATTACATACTACCTGGGAGAGAGCCTTTAAAAATGAAATAATATAGTTTCTTCAGGTTGAGAAAAGCAGCTGTGCCTTGGTCCAGATGACCAAATATGACTGTCTGTACCTTTCCTTTGTGCACTGGCAGAGTATGAGGACTTTGGGGCAGGACGAAAAATAAGTTTGTGTTTTGGTGGTGAAATGGTGCTCACAGTAAAACTGCAGCGGGGGAAAGTCATGAAACACTACCTATGTAAAAGAGAAAGAAAAGATAGTGAGGCAAACCTCATCTTCTCAGGAACAGAAGGGTACAGAATACAGAGCTTTTCCACCACCATCTCTACTTCTTCCCAGTATAATTTTCTCTATCAGAGTTGTCATTGCTCTGCTTTTACATTTTTCAAAGTTGCCTCTTCTGGGGAGGTTAGCTTCTGCCTTGTGCACTTGTTTTGTCTCCCCTTGGAACAGGAGCCAAGCAGCTTCCTTGGGGAGACCTTTCGCAACCTTCTTGGGTTTGCCTCTAGGGCTACGAAAACTGTGGCCAGTCAAGCTCAATGTTGCAGTCCTCTGAACGTAAGCCAATGCTAGCTAGCAAATTGAAGAACTCTGGCCAGTAGGACATTCTGAATGTGTGCCTGGATGCTGAGCATGTGGGCTGAAGCTGGCTTTTGCAACTTAATGTGTAGTGACTTTAGCATGGATTAAAAAGTAATACATATTTACAAATATCTTTTCTAGTACCCAAGCCAGAGCCTCAAGAACACAAGGTGAGTCTCATCTCAGACAGTTTTGATCTTCAGACTTGACGGTATCATGCATACTATGCTTTCCTAGCTTAGAAACTTTTCTTATCTACATTTCTTATCTGTTGAGTATTTCTTTGTGTCTCATCTGTGAAGACTCTTAAAAAATAAATAAGAAATTGTAGAGGTGACATGAAGATTAATGAGGTTTCCAAACACACTAAGGGAGAGAGTCAGTTCCCTTGATTTCTGCTGCAAACATGCAAGGAAGTGGTAACACCATCTGGGTGTTGGTGGTAGACCAAATAAGTGTCAAGCACTGCTATCAAGATTCTTGGAGAAAAAAATCCTCCGAATTGTTCCGGAAGTTCCTGCCAAAGGCAAGATGATGCTGGTAATTCCTCTGTGAAGGTGTAAAAGCAAATTTGAGCCAACTTCCTTTTCATGGCAGCATGCTTTGAGTTTTGGCTCATAAATGAGGGCGACTGTTGTGCGTGTGGTCATACAGGTTTTCATCCCCTGCTGCAGAGATATCTCTGCTTCAAACTATAATGTGGCCTCTTTCATTTTAGCCTGGCTGCAAGGGGGGTGGCAGGTCACCGTGGCTGAGAGGAACCCTGCAGTGAAGGCAGGGCACTGCACAGGGCAGGGATTGCTGCAGCTCTCCCTAGAGAAGACCTGCTTGGCTGCATGGCCAAGCTCAGAGTGGGTAGATGGGCTGAGAAAACACATCACCTTGTGCCAGGAGATGATTGTGTACTGGGTATCTGTGCTGGCTCTGCTAAAAGAGGGGAAGCTACTCTTTGGAAAATGTCGAACTCCACTTTCGAGTCCTGACTTGCAAAGCCATCAAATTGTCTGGGGAAACAGCACAAGTTTCCAAATGCATTTGTCTGTGCAAGATTTGCAAAGAGGTTCTCTGGCTTGGCTGTAGTCTTGTTTTATGGTAGGCTGGAAAATCTTTATTTAATTAAAAAAGCTTCCTCTTCTTCCTTAAGCTCTCCAACCTGTAATTGCTTTCATTTTGACCAATGGGTTCACTGGCCTGATCCCTTGCACTGTTATCCCTGTATAGTTTGTCAATATATGTATCCCCTGTCCTGCAAACTGGAGGAAATATCCTTGTCTGATGACTATTCCAAATGTGAATTGCTTCTGGGCTTTCTAAAGAAATATGTCTTTACATACTAGATGACAGTTGAGGCCTTGTATAAAAGTTTGACTGTAGAAAAAAGCACGGTGGCTGAAGGCTTTCCTCTTCTTTATTCTAGAAACAGAAGACTTTTCCCTTTGCCAAATCCAGGTAATTTCCTTTCCTTTCTCTCAAGCTTCTTCTAGCCCCCCAACTAACCCAGGTTAGGGTTAGAATATTGTAACACTCGGTAAATAGACAGAAATTCCATATATTTCATCACCAGGACAATGCAGACAATGATGCTCTTCCGTGTCAATAGTCACAGTTTCAAAGATTAATTCTGAAGCAGAAGGGGAGATTTTCTTCTCTGCTCTGGCATGCAAAAAAAAAAAAATTTGTCTTTTCCTACTGAAACCTGAACTCTTTCAGAATACAAAAGGAGAGGTATGAGAGGCATGAGGCTCTCAAACTGGGACACCCAGTTCCAAGTCCAAAGCTGTGTGGTAAGGCAAGGTCCACACTGAATTTCACCCTATAAATGTTACGTTTCGAACTCCTTGCAGTGTTTAATTACTTCCACTGGCTGAAGACTGCTTTTTTGATGAGGACTGAGGAATGCTGATAAAAGGAGGGCACTTCAGTGGGAAATGTTGTGATGCTGGAAAAAATAGATAATGTTTTGCCTCCCGTTGCTGTATCTTCTCTAAATGGCAATATAGTATGGTAAGAGGCAAGTCTTGTGAGGCAGGTACCACCGCTGGCAAACAGATCTAGATTGTCTGAAAATAATCATCTTAGTTTGTCTCTTTTCCAGAAGCGATTACTGTTACCCCAAGTAACCTGTGGCCTTCAGATTTGGATTTGTCCTTACAGTACTGATGATCTTTTTGGCATCTACCTCATTCAAAGGGAAAATGAGCTGCGTATTTGGGTGCAGTCATAAAGCAATCTGTCTGCCTGTCTGTGACTTTGCTAAAGTGTCTCTCTTCTAAGATCATTCTTCAAATTTTCAGTCCCGGAAGAACTATAACAGAAGATGAAAAAGAGGAAAAAATGAGTCTTGAAGGAGAGAAACAGGAAGCAAAGAAAATTTTCAAGGTATTGTATCCTTGAGACTACTCCTAATAGTTACTGTAAGATGTCCCTTCTTCTGTCCTTCCTCTCTTTGGGAAACAGTTAAAATTTGAGTCCTTAATCACCTGGTTTTTTCTGCCTTCTCTTTTGCCTGCCCATTGCTCAACTGCTACTGCCCACAAGGTCTCTGCCAAGCAGAACCTCCATCCACCAGAAATCCCTGATGGAAAAGGGTCTGGAACTCTTTTAAGTTGACAGAAAGATACCTTATATTCTTTTAGATGTGTGTATATATATATATATATATAAGTTATATTAACTTGTATTTGAAAGAAGTTTTTAAAGGTTATATTGACCAAATGAAACATCTGATCTCAGACAGATGGAAATGAGTACGTGTCTCCCGCTAGCCAAACCAAGGAAGCTGGTAGAGATGGGATGAAGGTGCTGCAAGTCAAGTGGGATGTGACCAGTACCCAGGCTGGAGAGCATCCTACCCCACAAGGGCTGGCAAAAGACACAGAGCTCTGTGAGTATCTTATTGCGCTGTTGAGTGTTTCCTCAATCCCATCTGTTGCCCAAATGTCTCTTCCATATGGGAAATAATGTTAAATTTGGATGCAACTCTTGAACCAATTTAGTTAAACCAGGGCAAAAGGTTGCATACGCATTTGTATTCTGGTCTGAATCATTTATTTTGGCTTTGCAAATAGCTTCCTAAGTTGGTTAACCATCTGCGTAACTCAAACCAAGGTGCTTGTTTTTCTAGCAGATTGCCCTTATCCGAGAGAGCTGAAATCCATCTCCTCTGCTTCTCATAATTTATTGAGTCTCAGAAAAGGGTTTGGCTAAGGCTTGCGGTAGAAACACACGTGAGTGGGATGAGAGCCTGGAGTCTCCCCCTGTCCCTTATTAAGATGGATGATGGCTCCTTGCTCCATCTTCTTAGTAGCTTCAGTGAGTCTTTTCCTGATTTTGGGCTCCTTATGGCACAATGCTCTGAGAAAGCAGCTGGAGCTGGTGATATGCACCTCAGCTGCACTGTTAAACCTGGTCGTGTCTCCTCTGTAAACAATGTTTTGCAACTTCAGGTATAAATGTGAGGGACTCTATTCTGCAAAGGCTTAACTCCTGCCTCTGCAAGCCCTTAGTGTGATATGGCAGTATTTCAAAGGTGCAAGAGAGAAAAGTAGCTCTGCTGGGATCTGTGACCATGATTGTGAAGGAGAAAGTGTAAACTGACTGTGGCTGTGGTTGTTTTTATTGGTGTGGTCCTCAGTTTTTGGGGTTTTTTTTTTTACTTTAAATCCCTCCATAATAACTTTCTGGGTCAGTTGGTCTCTGTTTTTGTGAGAAATCTTGCTGCTTTGTTTGACCTTTGAACACCTGAAGGTAATTTCTGTTGGGATTTCTTTTTTCTTTAAGTGCTCCTGGTGAGCCTCGTGGCATTGCTTCATCAGAGAGGCTTATTCAAGAGAACTGTCTGGTTCCCACCCGCCAACACACACACAACCCCCTTTTCTTCTTCCTAAGGGTTTGAATGTTTTGCAGAAATTTTTGTCATTAACTAGACCATATTATGTGTGGTGTGTATCTGTGACACTTGCATGCACCCATGTTCATTTAGAAACACTATCTGCTTTTATTTGTGTGGCTGCATTTCTACATTACTCCAACTCTCTTAAATCAGTTTTAAGGACTTAATATTGGCAATTAACAGAGTCCTCTAATAATTTTTTTCTAACCTCCTGAGCTGCAACTCTCCAGCCCTTGGTGGAATACATCTCTGGGATAGTCTCCCTTCTTGTATCCTGTCCAAGATGTTGATTTGCAAGTGTATTCCCAATGGACAGGCCTGTTATTTGGATCTTAGCATCTCCACCAACCATGACAAGCCCTCCTTTCAGTCACTTCTGCAAACATCCATGAATAGCCTCTTGAGATATTTTCTGGTGAGGAGCATTTCAAGACCCACCTGGATCTGTTCCTGTGTGGGCTGCCCTGGGTGACCCTGCTCTGGCAGGGGGATTGGACTCGATGATCTCCA
>JANIJG010016993.1:0-54904 GCA_024611175.1 Megaceryle torquata
AAAGACACCTCTTTACCAAAAAAAAAAAAAAAACAAACCAAAAAAAACCCCCAAAAATTTCTCCAAAAAAAAACTACCAAACCCTTTTTTTTTTTTTTTTTTTTTTTTTTTTTTTTTTTTTTTGGTTAGGAATTACTAAAATAACTTCTACCCACCAATGTTCTTGTTCTTTCTGGCCCCTTATGGTTATCAAATGTCAGAAAAGCCAGAAAGCCAGCATATCTTTCCTGCAAACAAAGTGCTAGGCCAGTCATCTCCTAAATACATATATGCTCCTCATCACACAGACCCCAACATTGGAAGTATTATACAAAAATCAAAAAAGTAGTCTCTTTATTCACAAACAACCATGTGTGTGAGGCTCTGACCACAAACTGCAAGCTCAGTTTGCTGGTGATTTTGACATATGCCAGAACTAGTCAATTGAATCATGAGCCTATTAGTCAGGAAGCCTCAACCAATTTCTCAAAATCTTCTACATCCATCCAGGGGAAGGTGTTCCTCTCAAATTTAGTCCAAAAATATTGTCAAGGGAAAACCAGTAATAGTTGACATTTAAATAATACATTCCTCATTCAGTGATCCCATTATGTTTTGCCCGTACTTCAAACAACAAAGTAAACCAAGCCATTACTTTCACCAGTTTAAATCAATAATGTGATGACTGCTAACAGATTATGGAATTAAAAAACATTTCTACAGAAATTGCCTAATTCAATCAAGCAGCACCACCCTAAAAAAGTATGACTGCAATGTTAACCAGCATAAAACAACTCAATGTAAATGGTGAGAGTTATGGAACAAGAACTCCATTGACTGATGAAGTCTCATTTTCAATACACATGCTGAATCACTGCCAGAATGGGGTAGGGTTTTCTGTTTCTCTAAAAATAAATCTCAGAGAGATTTGGAAACTTTTTAATGCAACCATTACAGAAAATTGTTACACATAACCTAAATAAAGCATATCCATTTTCCATATCTATATTTTATTTACATCAGATGAAAAAGGATGAATGCCATCCAATTGTATTTTTCCACACTTCAGTAGAGTAAATTAAGGCCATAAACCAAACACAACTCTAAAACTCCAGGTACATGCCTAAGAATCATTCAGAAGCAAAAAGAAAAAGAAATTTGGGGGTTGAGATTTAAGCCAGGTATTATATAGGGAAATATATGGAGAGAAAGGGACTTCAGGAAAAAAAAAAAAAAAAAAGTTCTTTGATCAATGTAAAAGGTATCAAAGGTCCAGATGAAAATGACTTAATGGGAAAATATAATACTGTCAATACATAAAGCACTTCCAGAGTAGAGTATATATGAAAGATGACTGTTGAGTACAGAGAAATTCCCAATTCATTATTAAAACACAACCTAAGATGAGGCAAGTGCTGATGGTGGAAAATATTTTCTTACACAAAGATTCACTTTTTTAATATATTTTATCTCATAACTGTCAAATTTGTTTTCTTGGCAGCAAAAATATAGGTTCTCCTGTTTTAATTTTGACAATTCAGCTCATTCAGGTATTCCACTAGCTTACAAAATAAATATGTTGTCTCACATAAATCTCTTTATTGGCTCCACTACTTTGCATTCAAAACACCCCCCAGTTTAACCCAACCCTTGGAAAGACATATGGTAAGTAGTAGATATCCTTTTTCTTATCAATTCCTGGACAATCAAGTAATAATCTGCATCCTTACTTCTGTGGGCTGTGATCTACTCAGATTTCATGTCAAGCAATAGATCTAACTATCAGTTTGGCCTGACAACTGCTTTTAACAAGAAATTATTGGCAACATCAAAATGAGGAAAAATTCTCTTCCTTTATCCTCTTAGTCCTTTCATAATTAGACATACAGACATTAACAGACAAGAAAAGCTTACTTGAAATATTTGTCACTATCTTGCAAAGGACATAACAGTAATAAAAAAATCCCATCTGCACCATCAGTGCATCTTGCTGGACTCCATACAATCCCTTGGTAAGGTATTTGGAATAGGTATAGGTAGACTTATGATCAAGATGTGAATCGAAAGTAGTAGTAGTCACCTTCTTCCCAGCTTGCCTGAAAGAGGGAATTTAATTTCTTTTCATTGTCATCTTTCTCTTTTCCTACTTGTTCTAGATGAATGCGGCAGAAGTAAACTGATTGTATGTGATTGAAAGAAAATAATATACTGATTTATTTTAGTTATTGACAGTCTAAATGAATAGCTGCATCAGAAATGAGGAGGAAAAAAAACCCACCAAAACCTTGTTCATAACGAATAGGCTTTTAAGTGGTTGCTTCCACTTGCTTCTACTGTAGAAAATGTTCTATTCTTGAATACTGTCTCCACATATGCAAATTCCTTCTCCCTAACATGAATTAAAATGCACGTAAAAAAACCATCTCTCACTAAAACTCAAGACTCTTGAACAAAATCTTGCAAGAAGATTTTCATAGATGTGCCAAACTGTGCCATTAGAAATAAAAACATATAGCATAGAAGAAATGTGGTCTTGACTCCAAGATTTACAAATCTGTAAAAACTTCACCAAGGGTGTAATTATTTCAGTGGAAACTTGCCATAACAAGTACTAAAAACACTGACTGTGATGACAGAATTTCCTCAATCATTTCAATAAAAAGCAACCAAAATGAATTCCATTTAACAATTTTCAAGTCAGAATCATTTGAGTATTAAAAGCATCCAAACTGTAAACAACATACACTTTGGGGGAAATACAATCATTTGTTTAAAGAGCATGAATTCAGAAATGCCACATTTTCTAATCAAAAAACAACAGTCTTAAAACAGACCAACAAAATGCCAAATCCAGTGCAACTTCAGTGCCTGCCTGAGAGCATGGTATTGATTAATTTTTGTTGTCATTTTTATTTCTCCCTTTTTCAAACCTTCCTCTCAAAACAAAACAAAACTAAACAAACCACCAAAAACAAACAACCAAAAAAAAAGTGCTATCAAACAATCATCACATATAATTGAAGACATGAGAAAAGAGTAAAATCCAGTCACCACTCAGATCTATCAATCCCCTTGTGACACTGACACACATGTACAGAATTTGTGCAGCCGGCTTGCTATGTGTATCAGAAGCTTCAAAACTGCTTCTCCTGGACTGCAAACATTTAGAGATACCTCTCCGTCGATTCCCCCCAAAATGATAGAAGGCAGGTTGCAGTACAACTACACTCAGAGGGGAAAGGTACACTACACTGTTACTCAGATAAAACCCTTTCTGTATCTGTGAGTAAGAATATGAAAACCTGACTGCATACTGCAGGGCCTTAATAGCTGACATGAAACTAAGACACTATTCAATCAAACTGCAGTTGGAACAGTCCTGGGAATGCTATTCACAGCTGTGAATGCTAGTTTGATGTTTCAGCAAAGATATGGCACACCCAGTTACACTGGATGAGAATTTATTTTAATCTAGATTCTCAGCATGTACGAAGACCTGGCAATATTTAACTGTTTTTAATTTCAATTCTCTGTTTTGGTGAGGGATATGAAAAGGGTAAATTTTATCAGAACAATGTTTATTGAATAGCATTTGTATTCCTATTTACAACAAATACTAACCAAAAGATTTCAGGGTTCACTTTTTTTACAGATAGTACTCTATAAAACATTAGAGTTCTTTTGTTAAGCTCCAAAAAATGAATCTCTTTTCCTCTGTCCCTAGCAGACAACGTTTCACTTGTTAGAAGATACCTCCAAGCAAGCCACCATGGGGACTGTAGAGAAATTTTACCTTCTCTATTTTACTAGACAACTGAAAGGATAATAAAGTCCAACGATTTAAACAGAAGGTGTCATTAGCAGGTGAGGGGTACTGTTCCACTCAGAGTTAATTGCTATAATAAAGCCAACAAAAATATCCAAAACACAGTAAAGAAATAAAGAGCCTTCATTCACCAAGACAGCCTCTCCCATGTGCGTTTGTATAACACCATAATATTGTATGTTTGCATTCATGAAATTCTCTCTACATTAACAAGCTTTAAATATTCTTTTCCAATATTCTGTATTCACTTGCCTGATCCTGTGATGCACACCAAAAGTGAGATAACAGCAGAAATAAAACAAAAGGAAGCCACAAGAGTATTATATCACTGTATCGGCCAACCACCGTAGCGATTACTGTATCTATAAATCTATGTAAAAGACTTTCAGCCCAATACAAAAGGATGTTTCTGTCCTTTCTATGTTCAGTTTACAAAGTTTTTGCCTTTTTTTCAAACTCTACAATGCAAGGCAGTGAAACTTTTTCTTTCTCAGCTTAGAGCTAACCTTTTTATTACACAAGAAATCAAAATGTGATGACCATTTTAAAGCAGTCCACGGGGTTTTTACTTTTGGAATTAAGGAAATCTCACTTGCTGCTAAGAGAAGCAAAATTCTTGGATGGTTAGGCAAAACATTAAGTTTTCATATTCTGGATGAATGACACTGTCTTGCCAAGAATTCCAGTGCTATTTTTCCAGTTGTTAACCAAATCTCTTTTCAGCCAGATTCCCAGAAAATGCTTGGATAGTCAAATATTTGGGCACAAACAATTAGATACTGGATATCTTATAAACCAGATGGTTTTGTGAGACTTCCAGATTCGGTCAGTTTGTATAAATATCATGGGTTTTTTTGGAACCAGATCCAAACCAAAACTCCAAACAATTTAATCATGACTATTTTAGTCACACATAACACTAAACAAACAATTAAGCCTTGGAGATATAAGAACATTCCTGCTCTGTGATTTTGTGTTGCCATAGATAAAAGGTTATAAAACTGATTTCACTTTTGTGAACAGGAATGTAATCAGACTTTAAAAAAGGCTATACACATATATATATATATTTAATAGTTAGACTTCATTAGATGCACAGCATCCATTTAGTATTAGAAATTAATAAATTAAATGCTTGAACCAAAGTTTTTCAGATACTGAGTGTTTCACAAATCAGCACATGAAGCTGATTATGTTGTTTCCTTCTTATTGCCAATTTTACTTAAAATTAAGGGACACTGACATATATAAAAAGAAAGAATTACATTGCTGATGGCTACCAATTAAGTTTGCAAAGCACTTTCTGGTTTAGTTTTCACGTTTACATGATCACTGACATACACTTTTTTCACTTCGTTTTTTTTTAGCAGAATGACTGAAATGAATTGAAAAGTTAGAGGTTCTGAAGAAAGAGAGGCTAACCACCAACAAATCTTTCTGCATTTAAACAAGCTTTTAGCACAGCAATAATTCAAAAGCATCTGAAACTTGAAACATTTATTCACTGCAGTGTGTTTTCCTTAAGGAGTTCTGCTAAGTTTAAAAATACATTTTCTATGACATTTGCAACATAAGATGTGATTAAGTTGGCAGCTGCATAGTAATATAGATTTGTAGATAGGCATAAAAGGAGATGTATACACATATCTTTCTGAATTGGTGATTTTAAAACTTCTACTTCTATGTACCATACAACATAAAGAGCACGTATGGATTCGTGTTTGCTTTTCTGCTCGATTTTTCTTTTTTTTTTTTTTTAAGCAGCAGATATAAATTCATTAAAGCACAAAATCTGTACTACTTGCAAATATGACATTAGGACATTTAAATCACGGGCAAACAAATCTAAGCAATATAAAGGTGAATTTGCCAAAGTTCTTAACTTTTATATATTTCTTGAAAAAAACCTATACTTTTGGGTTTCAAATTTCTATTTCACATGTATCTGAAAGCACGCTTGTTTTTCTATACAATCTGCTCAATACACTAAATTATAGTATTATATCTAGAAAATCTGGTTATGTCTTGCATGCAAAAAGTGTTTTCTGCTCCTTTCCCTGACTTGTACACTTAAAGAACTGAAGGTAAAACTCTGCCTTTTGCAACAGCCTGCTTTGTTTTGGGATCTGTGGAGTTGTTCTAACCAGAGGAAAAAAAAAAAAGTCTTTACAATAGTTTATGCTGTCTTTTTCAGACCTAAATGCACAGTAAACATAGCCCCAGTATATTCAACAGCTCTGTCATCTAATGATTGTTTGAACACTGAAAGGCAGAGTGCAGATAAGTACCTCTACTCTCTTGGAACTATAAAAAGAGAAACTGAACATGACTGCAGCAGGTTATCATGACTTTGCCATTGTCCCTCATTAACTGCTTCATATTGGTGTCAGAAAACAGAAGATGCTAAGAAAGCTAACTCAGCATTGTTTGTGGAACCTTTCTGGTGTTATGTAGTTTTCATCAGTTACATAAACTTATTTTTTCAAGATTTTTTGGTTTGAGCAATTTTGTTCTGTTTTGTTTTGCATTCTAGTCTTAAGGCTCTGACCAGAGATGATAGCCACTTCAAGGAGGCCTTAAAATTTGACCTTGCAAAAAACTTTAGTCCACACAAATTATTGTCATTAATTATCTTTTATTCCACAAGGAATTAGGGTTTGGGGTTATCCTGCAGGAAATATGTAGCACTCTATTGGTTTATGCCCTTAATCTCTAGCATTAAGCAACTAAAGAATGGTTTGTCAAAAAATGGCACAGGAAACTTTTCTTTATTGTAGCTTCTTAGAAAGCACTTCATAGGTACAGAAGAACACTGTTCTCTCAATAAGCAAGTAATAATTTCAACAAAGCAATAAAAGATATCAATCATCTTTGAGAGTATGATACCTCTTATCCAAAACTCATTTGCTCACTAAACCTCCTCTTCTAAGGAATATCCCACTGAGGTCAGACTTGCACTTGAGAAAATCTTGGACAACAGATCCATGCTGTTCCATATGGTTTTCATCTTCTGAGTCAGTAACATACTCAACTAACTTATATTATGCAACATTTGTACAAAAGCTTAACGTCCATCCGGAGATGGTAAAATCTAAGGCTGAGAACAGTGACTCCATTTCAGGTCATGCAGAGTGATGAATCCAAAACTTAGTGGGATATTAACTGACAGAACTGAGTTAAGAGGTCATAATTGCCACATACTGCTAATGTCAAAGATTAGAGGTTACTATATGTTACTATAGTTACTATACAACAATCTTGAGGATGATTAATAGTACGTTTCAACATGTCATAATAAGGAGAATATGCCAGATGAGTACGGATCAAGTAAGCAAAGTAGACTGCCTCTGCAACAGATACAAAACTTGATAAATCTGTTATTTGGTTTTACGTCTTGCACTACTAACATGATACTAAGTTGCTAAGGATGGGTTACTTCTTAATTTTTTCTTATCATACATTATCAATTATAATTCCAATTATAATAAATTAATAACTGACTAGAAATATATTTGAATCCAATCTCTGCTCAGAATTATAGGAATACACACCATGGTCACATGGAGAAATATTCTCACCAATTATATGGAACATGAGCATATTTGTCCAGGAAAGGTAAGGAAAATAAGAGCAGCTAAGTGATATTTTTTTCTTCATTAACGTTATTGGTATGCTTGGTTGCAAAATATAAATCTGCTTTATATACCCATAATTTGATATGACCATTTGTAATTTGATTTAAGTGTTTTTAAACAAGGTACTGATAAGTTTAAGTGTATCTTTAGAGTTCAAGTACAAGAAGATATTTAAACCAAAGAAACAATACAACTCTTGCAGGTAAGTTCCCATATGGGGGCAAAATGGAAATATACAGGCAGTACTCCAGCACAGCCTGACATTTCACTAAAATGGAGGGCACATTAAAAGTAAACACCTGAGTGGAATAAACTAACCGGATTAAACAACGTTTAACTAAAGAACCAGAACTTTGGGACATGTATACCATTATTTGACACAAAGACACAGTAAATGCAAGTGTCTCACACTAGAGTAGCAAATACGTAGCAAGACACATAGCACTAAGTGGAAAACATTACATACTATATTACAGAATTTGTTCAAATTTTGAGTCCAACAAGGATATTCTGAGAAGAAACAGTTTTCTGGGGTGAAGTGTTCTTCCTTCCCACTGCACAATGGGTGCTATAACTTTGGTGCCAGCACAGCACATAGAGAAGACACATTATATAGTAAAAATGTTGCTAAAATCATTATGTGGGCAGACATGGCTCCTCCATGATCAGCTCATTTCTTTGATTTCTGACTGCAGGAAATTATTTGCTTCTTTCTTGACTGAGAGACTGAGAGACTGAGAGAAGAAAATTTACACCTAAATCAACTTCTATTTCTACTGAAAAATATCCAATTAAATTACATGGTTGGACATTTTTTAATGTTACAGCATCACAGAATGAAAGGTGTTGGAAAAGACCTCTGGACATCATCTAGTCCATCCCCTCTGCTAAAGTAGGTTCACCTAGTGTAGGCTGCTTAACAATATCCTGCAACAATTTCCAAATTAACATTAATGTTGTTTTTTCAATAGTGTTTGAAATTCTGTTTGATCAAAATTTGTTCATTAAAAAATTTTGAAGCTTGAAAAGGTTAGTCCAAAATTCTAGGAGGTAAGAAATCCTGTGTTTAATCCTATGTTTAAACAAAGTTTCTTTAAATTGATTCAGATACAAATGAAGGTAGAACCAAGGCCATTGGTTTAAGAAGAACAAAGGATAGCGATTTGTACTTCAGCTTGTAGACATCTGACTAAATTTGCACTGAAGACAAGTAAAGACTTGTGAAGCACTCTTTACGTAAATGAGAAAACTTACTTCACATTCAGAACTATTGCTTCCAACTGTTTAATTTCCTCTGTTAAACTATTTTCAGCCATACCAGATAACTACATTGAATTAAATTACCATCATAAAAACCCTCACATTTTTCTCTTACCTGTCGCTAGCACAGTTACTTGTTGCTGTCCAGTCATGTTGAGGGTTAACTAGGATGCCCCAAGAGAGGAACACAGAGGTTGGGGTGAGAGTGCCAACTACCAGCTGCAGAGGCTTTTGAGTCTTGTTCCGACCTACATTAGAAAAATACACTTCCAATTACAAGTTAGTTTCTCTCTCCTGCATTATGCAGGGGAAAGTTTAAGCAGTTGGACAATAAAAGTAAGACTTAGTTATCTTCTAAACTTGAAGGGAAAGGTACAACAGTTCTCTCTCTTTTTCATGGTTACCATTTCTAATGTATGATTTTAAACAAGAGGGCAGAGACAGTGTCTGTGATTTGTTTGTTGGCTTCTCATTGAGGCAAGTGAAACATCTGAAATGAAGGGAGACTGCTCCTTCTCAGAAGCCAGCTGACTACGAACACAGGAAAAAAGTGCAGAACAAAGCTGGCATAAAGGAAGGGAAGGATGAAGGTAGCAGGCAGCAGGAGGACAGATTAGGAGACTGCTTTAGAAAGTAGGTGCCTTACACACAATCCTCAAAAGACTATTTGTTAGGTCCTCTCTGGACTTCCACATCACATTATTTCAGCCTAGGAAGAAACTGGAATACTTTGCTTCCAGAGTTGCAGATACAGGGTAAACATAAAGGAATTCTTGCTATTATTTGGTGGGTTAGAGGGAGATTTGTTTACTAGGATTTGTTTCACTTTTGGCACATTATAAGGTTTCACTATTTCTCCTTTTTTTTCAGTCTATGTCCCAATTAAACTAGCCTTTGAAAATGAACAGTGGGTGATTTCGGTATGCTTAGTATAAGAATAAGCTATACAAAGATTAACTTCAAATCTCTGTCTGTCTTGGACCCCATCATGGAAGGTGACAGAGTTCAAGACATTAGGAAAGCTCTCTTTGCATGTAACTTTTTGGCAGGTTTCTTAGTAACACTTCAATTAAGTCCAGATAATTCATAATTTCTGTAGTATACTTTGTGAAGAGCACAATAAAACCTACAAAAATTATTTTGCTTTAACCATAGGCAGATCTGAGGGGCATTTTTGTATCTGTATCTGGGGGCATTTTTCTCTTTAAACCACCTACTACATTGAAAATGCTCAGCTTTTGCATGATACCTAATTTTAGCTTTGCTCTGAATGAATAGCGCATCTCTCATATGGACAAAGAACTTTCTTTAAATAAAATTTAAAAGCTAATAGATGGAAATGAATAAATTAGAGCAACTATTTTGAACCTGTTTATGGACTGCTACAAGCTCAAGAAGAATCTTTGGTGTTTGAAAAATGATGAATTAAAGGAAATTCAAATATTCATTACATTACATTACATACTTCAGAAATGTAAAGGATTTGTACCTTCTCAAAATGTACAGGTGACCACAAATTCCCTAAAAGTTCATAAGCCACTGGTCTAAATGGTTTATGTTTTTCACTGTCATTAAACAGATCTGAGTAACTTTCTTTTCATGCCTTTTAAATCCTAATATCTTTTCACTTAACAGGCCCCAGTGATGGTCTGATTTGTACTATACTTTGTTGCTATACTTTTTCTTTTTTTTTTTTTTAAAGGTAAACTTAAAACACAAATCTTGGTCATTCACCAAACTATATGGCAAATCTGTCATCTATAGCAAAATCCCTTCATTGATAACTCTTTGAGGAAACATGGAAAATATCTGAGTTTTAAGGAAGAAAAAAACCAAGATCTCATATAACTCGAAATTACACTTTTTCAGTAGGACCTACATATGATTTTTATTATGATTCTTATTATGCTGTTAGCTTCCAGTTAGAAACTACAACAATTTATACACTGTAAAACCAAGAATTACCTTGATGATCTATGTGAATACAAACATAAAACTCCTCTGTATAAATTGCAGTTTGAACTACAGTGTCTCTTCTAGAAATGTAATAAGTCTTCAGTTGTAAATTTTAAATTGCAGCATCTCTGAATCTATCACAATTCTTCGTAACTTGTCCAGTTTAACTACACTCCCTACTAAAAGGACTTGTATATCTAGCTAGCATTAAAACAACAGCTGTTCTTACAACTTTGTTTGCTGAACTGAAAAGATAGTTATCTGAACAAATCAGTTTCTGTAGACTGTAGATATAAAAATTAATAATGTCTAAATAAAAAAATACCCAATGCACTGTTTTGTGATTTTTATATATATATATATATATATGTTGCATCTGAAAGGTAAATTCCTTTTCAAAATTTTTCCAGACATATTGTTTTACAACTGGCCAAGAGCAAGAAGAAATTAATCCCAAGCAGTTACCAGGAACAAGAAAAAAAAAAATTATCATGATCATAGAATCATAGAATGGTTTGGCTTGGAAAGGACTTTTAAAGGTCATATAGTACAACCCTCTGTAGTAAGCAAAGACATCTTTAATTACATCAGGTTGCTTAGAGTCCCATCCAACCTAACCTTGAATGTTTCTAATGATGGCGTATCGACCACCTCTCTGGGCAATTTGTGACAGTGTTTCACCACCTTCATTGTAAAAAAATTTCTTCCTTGTATCTTGTCTAAATCTACCCTCTTTTAGTTTAAAACCATTACCCCCTGGCATATCACAACAGGCCTTACTAAAAAGTTTGTCTCAAGCTATAAACTTATTTATATATACTATCAGTCTATTCTTTGAACTAGTCCAGAGATCCTGAAAGTCATCTTCATACTAAAGGAATTAAACACTAACAATATTAATGACATTATTAAGCCCATATAGAAAGTCTTTGAAACAGATGAGAATCAAATTAAGATTTCTGCTCTGTTATATATAGTTTAAGCTAGAAACATCCCTCTGTCCTTAACCCTGTTCATCAGCAAGCTTTGTAGTATTACCTATTTAGAGATGTATAGGTACAGACATACACACAAGTTACCCTTTCTCCAGTGAGAAACAAAGACCATTAACATGTCTGTGGATGAAGGAATCCTTACTGGTAGTTTTGGAAGAATAACTTCAATACAGAAGATCATTGTATTTCAAAAGTTTTACTTTTTTTTTTTGCATGCATTTGTGACATATTTATACATCAGAAAATAGCATTCTAAATTTAAATTATCATTTGTATGAACTTTTTACAAGAACAATCTTCTGGTACTTCATGTTTGAACATCACATGTGTGACTACTGACTAGGAAGTAGCAGACTACATTTTACCTTTCCACATATGGAATTTGTGCACTCCAATCAGACACCTACAGTTACAAATATTATTTCAGAGAAACCCAGTAAAAAATTGTCTTCCTGTAACTACTTTAAAAAAGAGATGAAGTAATGGTAAAATACCTGAACAAGATTTCTTGTTATTTGAAATGCGTGCTGGTCTCACTGAAACCAAATACCGTGGTTCTGCATCTGGAAATGAAGAAAGAAGCAATTAGTACAGATGTGCTATTTATCTGAGAAAAGTATTAGCCTATAATTAATAATAAAAAGTCCAATATTCAGTGAATGCTTGACTTGTTATCTAATCATTGTGATCTTTAGGCATGTTTGCCTTAAGGTTTATTCACCAACCATTCAGAAATATTCTAGCCCTTAGGAAAAATAATACACCCATGTACCAAAGATTTGGCAATTCTTTTTGACTGAGACAGAACAAATAGGTGAACGTGGCAGGAAATACACATAACATTTCAGTGCAAACATTAGTTGGAAAGTGGGGAGGAATGAAAACCCAAATGAAGAGGAAGCAGTGATGGCAAAACAGAAAAGTAAAACCTGTAAAGTAATAAGATGACAAAGCCTGGAGAGCACAACCAGAGATATCTACTCTTCTGACAGGATCTGTCAGAGAAATACTTTTTCTGTATTCTGTTTCTAGCTATGCATCTTAGTTTTCCTGTTGTAAGCAGTTTCTCAGTAAAGAGCTGATCTGTCATTTGTCTACTAGACAGCTCAGCCCTAACCCTTGACACAATCTTAGCTGAATGGCCTAAGTTTCTTTTCACATAAACAGGAACTGCAGTTATTCTAAAGGATGCAGAGTCATCACTAGCTAGGTGTCTGTTGTGAACCAGCATGGAAAACTGAGAATACTAAGCTTCATAGGAAATAATGAAATGAAGTAAACTAAGTTTTACACGAACTCTAACACATTTCAGAGCCATCTTATGCAATTTGTATGACACAAGCACACATGGTAAGAGGCCACAAGTTCAGATATATTAATGTTTCTGGCAGTGAACACAAGATAACATCACCCTGCAGCTTAAAATAATAAATGCTTTGATTAAAACAATGTTGAGATTTTACTTTGGGGAACTCATCTTTGAAAAGGAGAATTTTTTCCCTTACTCTTGACATCAGATGTCAGAGACTTATGCCCTTCTTCATTATTTAGAACCAAGATCTATTCTCACCAAACTGCAACAACAGAAAATAAGTCATTGGAGCTGGGCAGAATCTGGCTTGCTATATAATGATCAAAATTACATTAGCTACAAGATTTGTTTTTTACAGTATTACTCTATGTGCCACTGTTATTTTAGGCTAGCTATATTTATCTAAAAAAAAAATTTAAAAAATCCAGAAGATTGTACAGATCCCCAGAAGAACTCTGTGCTGCCCTAAGTATTAAAAAACGTCTTTTCTAAAATGAAGAGATGTTTGCACTTTGGGACTGCTCCTTCTTAATTAGAGTAGCGTTTCTCCACATTGACACAGCACACAGTTCTGGGTCTGTGCAATCACTGGACATTTTTCATCTTGAGATCTAAAACTAGAAATATGTGACACTTTAAAATAATTTGTTTTCCTCAGTACTTTAATCCTAGTTTTCTGCTGTGCATTCATGCCAGTTATGAGACTGATACAGTCCTCTTGCTGAGAAATATATGTATCAGTCATCATCACAATGTGGAAATTATCTGATGCTACTTCAACTCAGTTCTTTTAAGGGGCTTAAAACATTGCCTTACTCATGTATTAATCTCTATCAAGTTTCAAGAACTATTTGTGGTGGACTATGTTCCTTTATAGGCATAATCCACTCTACAGATCCATATCTATAGGAGCCAGGAATCATGCAGAGAGGTGTCTAACATAAGACAAAAAAGAAAATGCTGTGAAATACTGAAAACTAAATAAAATATCTATTTTTGCCTTGTACTAATTCATTTTAGTCCTTAAGGGATAAATTAAACTGACTGCTCGAGTAAGAGGCAGACAGCAGAAATGTGACCATCAGGCCCATAAAAATATGGGGTACTAATTGTGTCATTATGATTCACAGAATACATCAACTATTTACACTGAAATATATTTAAAAAGAGAAGTGCATTTCTAAAATAAAATTATTACCTCAAGTAAAAGTAAATCAAATCACAGAGCATACACAGTTCTGTTTACAGCTGAATATTTCTTATTTTGTAAGAAAAACATACTTCATTTAGCAAGAAAATGATAGTTACATAATTTATGTTCAGATATCTGGAAAGATCCACAAATCCAGCACCTGCTACTAGAAATCATTTCAATGTACATCAGCATATAACAGAGATACATATGATACAGATGCAAGATACAGGTCTGTCTGTCTCTCACCATGTAAGGATCCAGAACCTCATAAATAAAGAATTCCTTTAAAACAATGCACTTTAAAAAGTTCAGTTTGAAATACATTTGCAAATTTACTATGAAAATCCTAATGGTTCTTTGTTGCTTAACACACTCCTGAAGAGCTGTTATTATATGACAGACATAATGAATCCACTTGTTTGTACCTGTTACTGCCTAGACCCCTTTATTAAGACTGGAATGACAAATGTCATGTCTCCTTCCACCTGGCACACAACCATTTCATTATAAATCCCTTGAAGGTGCAGACCAGAAATAAACTCCACATACTGAGTACCTCCAATTCTTTAGCCACAAAGTACTACAGGAAAATAAGATGTACCAGAAAAGTGCTAGTCAACAAATCCATGCCTGATTCTTAGTGTTATAGTTCCCCAAACTGGATTGTTTTGACAGTTCTGTTGAAAAGCACCAATAGGACACCAGAATTGCTTTTTCAAGTTTAAACATCCACAGCTGAATAAATCAATGCCACTTTGGACCAAGGTGCAATACTCTTGCAGGCATATTCACATAACAAAGTGATTTTTGATGCAGGAGGGAAGGCTAGTCTCACACAAGCAAGGCACTGGTATTTCTAAAGCAGTAAGTACTTGTATCTATAGCATTCAACAGATACAGTAGATACATGCATATGCATGTGTAACGAGCATGGGAAAAGATAGAGAAAGCGGAGAAAGGGGCTGGTGTGAATGAACTGGCTGCTGGTCAGTCCACTTGCCCAGCTGAATGTGCAGCTGCTGACTTCCTCCAGTCCACTAGGCTCAGCTAATATTAACGATAAGAATCTGGCTTTTAAAAAAAGTTATTAGGAAGCGACATACTTCTAAAGTAATGTTCACATTATTTGGCGTCTTGAAAACCAGGTGGTTAATACATCTGCATATTTCTGGGAACTGGTCAGATATAGGGAACTACACAGTAATGTCTTAAAGCTAAGCACTGCTCTAGCACACATTCTTGAATTATACTTTTAAAATGTGTTGAAGATTATACTAGAATTCTTCCCTATATATATGCAAAATTCACTGATCACTTTTTATGGTTCATGAAAATCAGGATTGCCAAAAACATTCTCCTCTTACACTGTACTCCTTTTACACCATACAACCTGGCTCAGGTAAAGGTAAGGCCAAAGCATGGCCCAACTCTGAGATGGTTTTAAAAACTGAAAAGGAAATGAATTTTGTACTATTTGTTAAAAACATGCAGTTGTATTTTACTTTACAACTACAACTTAAGACAAATCATCGCATTTGATCTGTGATGTGATCAATATAGTACAATCTCTTAGTACAATGAAAATCTTCAAAACAAATACCAGTAGAAAAATTTTCCAAACAGCAAGAATTATTTGTTCTCCTTGAAGGATCTCCTAATTCCACTTTCATCTGAAATTCTTCAAGGCAACCTTAAACAAACTCAAAGAAAACCTGAGTAACTATCCAAGAAAAACAAAAATTAAGGAACCAAAAGGTTCATATTCTCCTCATTCTCTTTACCCAGTTCATGACACCAGTAGCATGCAAAGCAAATATGTCTTACCAAGTTCTGTTATGGAGGTTTTTCCTTCTGAAGGTAAAGGGATGTACTGATTAGAAAAGAAGCTGCTTCCATAGCCCAGGACAAAACCTTCTAGTTTGGTGTTTTGACTTGGTCGAAGATACCTCATGCAAACGGTGTCATCTGTTGCATTGATCTGAACTTTCAGACTCTGCCTTTTCACTGGGGGAAGAGTCAAAAAAAAAGAGCTTAGAATATATTATGTTGTAATAATATATTAATTATTGGAATATGACAATATAACAATATAGGACTGTTTAATTTGCTAGTCACGAGCAACTGAACAATTGCTTAAATGTGGTGTCTCCTGCAAACTAAATGTATAGGAAAAAAGTAAACTTAGTTATATAAAATTGTTGTTTCCAGCATGTCTAGTTTTCCATTTGTTTAGTGTTGTCATTGGCTGTAATACCTTCCAGAATTGCAGTAGTAGAAAACTGTATGAAGAAACTGGGAAAAATGCAAGTATTTTTTCCTTTCAATGTGAGAGTTATAACAGTATTAGCTATTTGTAAGATCCATAAGTGAAAAACTTGCAAGTTACAATTTTGTTTTGTTTGTTAGTGAAAAATATGAAGGTTTACCATTAATAAATCACACTACAAAATTAGGGCAAAGGATAAACAGTAACTAGATCCAAATAAATACGTTACAACCTTTTTCTTTTTTTTTTGGACCTATGTTAGGCTGGACAAAATTACCAAGCAACCTTTTTTAAACATTCATTTTTATGCTTTCCAGGGAAGCAGCACATCTTGCATATGCACCTACAAAAATTTAACTTATAATAATCCAGAATGATTTAATAACAGAATAATAAATTTTTTTAGGCTACAGGAAAGCATTTTGTTTTCTCTTGGTGGGCTGAGGGAGGCTTGGTTTTTCTGTCCTTGGTATTTACCATTTTAACATGTCATTGTCACTATTAGGCTTATCATCATTCAGATGCCAAAGCTTAAAAAAAAAAATACTGATTTTTGTCTCTAAACTTACAACACTAGCACTAGAATAGTACAATTAAGTTATTATTTCTTTTCTCATTCTTGAAATAGAAATTTTTATTCCAAATGTATTTTCAGGCATCTCTCAAATCATAAGGGCTGAAATTAACTTTTCAGGAAAAAAAGAAATCAGCACAAAATCATTTTATTTCTGGAGCTAGATCCTGAAGAAAACCAATGAGAAATGTGTCACTTGTCCTTAAATAGGATAGAGAAGTACTGAACTCTTTTCCTTTCCTTTTCTTTTCCCTCTTTCTTTTCCCTCTCCAACTCACTCACTCTCTACCCCTTACCCCCCCTAGTAATTGCAGACTGATATACAAAATTTCTTTAGACAAGTACATATTGATTCTCTGCTATCACCCTCTTCTGTTTATTTTTGAGAAATTCTAATGACTAGAGTTGCCAAGAGGCCACAGTGCCCAGTTTGTGAAGAAGATTAAGTAGTACTGTCAAGCACCAGCAGTTATCCACACACTGAACATAAAGACCAAAGCCAAACACTTTATGCCTCTTTCCTTTATAGAAAGGAGTGCATAAGTAAAACTGATGGAAAGCATGCATCTCCAGTGAGACCTTCCCTTATCTAAAGGCTGATCAAGTAAAAGCACTCAGCCAGGAAACCATCATAATTTTCCAAATGCAGCTTTGCCAGATTCCAGAAGACTGGAAGGCTTCTAGAAAAGTCAACTGTCTGACATTTTCAGCAGCACATACCATCACAGGGGAAAGGTTGCTTTTTTATCTAGGAGACATCCTAACTTCTTTTATTTTCATTATGTGAAATTGCTGGGGGTGTGTGACTTTGAATATTGACAAGACTCCAAATAACAGAAACCAGGAAGAAAATGCAACCAACTTCAAACCCTTCTAATATGCTTTATAAAAATGTTTCATAAAGTAGAATGTGCTCCATACCAATAAAGTTAGGATTTTATTTAAACCTAAAAACTCTCAGTGAAGTCTCTAAAAACAGAAAGTCTAAATGAGATCCCAAGGCATAAACAGCTTTGAAGTAGGATCCTTTAGATCTTTTCTACCACAAAGACAGCTTTTAAGTTTAAAGCCAGTTCTAGCAGAACATAAACAGGAATAATGTATCAATATAATAATACGGGAATAAAGTATTTCATTTAGCCTTGTTGAGCCTCATATAACTAGCCTTGGCCCATTAATCCAGTCTGTTCAGATCCCTCTGTAGAGCCTCCCTACCCTCAAATAGTTCAACACTCCTGCCCAACTTGGTGTTGTCTGCAAACTTGTTGAGTATGACCTCGATCCCCTCATCCAGATCATTGATAAAGATATTAAACAGAACAGGCCCAAATACTGAGCCCTGGGGAACACTATTTGTGATCCATTCACCATCACTTTTTGGGCCTGGCCATTCACACAGTTTTTTACCCAGCAGAATATTCCTGTCCAAGACATGAGCAGACATTTTCTCCAGATAGTGCTGTGGGAAAATGTGTCAAATGCATCCACAGCCTTTCCCACATGCACTAGTCCAGTCACCTAGTCACAGAAGGAGAGCAAGTTAGGCAGGACCTTCCTTTCATAAACCCATACTGACTAGGCCTGATCACCTGGTTGTCCAGCAAGTGCCTCATGATGGGATTCAAGATGATCTGCTCTGTAACATTCCCTGGCACTAAAGTCAGACTGACAGGTCTGTAGTTTCTCAGATCCTTCTTCCAGCCATTCTTATAGATGGGCATCACATTTGCTAAGTTCCAGTCAGCTGGGACCTCCCATCATTTATCTAGGATAAATGATGGAAAGTGGGTTAGTGATAAATGATGGAAAGTGGCTTGGTGAGTGCTTCCACTGGTTCCCTCAGCACGCTTGGGTGGAACCCATCCAGCTCCATAGATTTATGCATGTCTCAGTGATGCAGCAGGTCATTCACCATTTCCTCATTAAATTAATTTAATTTCCTCATTATATATTAAATGAGTTCAGTGGCAGCAGCCATGTTTCCTCGGGTGAGGTGTGCTTAAAGGCATGATGAGCTGCTCTCATGTTGCCCAAGGTAGGAAAGACCACTGCACTGAATTATGGAGTCTCTCCTACCATCAGTGCTACCATAGCAGCAAGGGTTCCTGACTAAAGCTAGAACTTGAGTTTGCTGGCAACCATAGCTATTGAGTGAGAGCACTTGGGTTCCAGAGAGTGAAAGACTACACTGGAGAAAAGAAAGACAAGGACAAAAGGAAATCAACAAACACAGAAAGTGTTCTCTATCATGGCAAAATTATCAATGTATGGTAGATCACTCTTGGTACAGACTCTTTGTAGGGAATGACAACTCTCTCCAAACCAGGTCAGTGTGCTCATTAGTCATCAATCCAGCTCTTCTGCCTGTCAATGGATTAGCACCCCAACATCTTTCCAGAAGCCCTTGTATTCTTCCAAAACCTTGCTTTTGTGCCCACCTACAGACAGTATACTTCTTAGCATCACATTATAAAAATACAAACACAAAAGGTGGTGAAGTAACCCTTTTTTTTTTTTTTTTAATAGCTGAGTACATTATAAAGAAATAGTTCTTATAGAATTTTAAAATAAAAGTGAAAATGTTCCAGATTCAATGAGGTCACATGAGTTTAAAGAAGACCTGGACCCTTATGAACACACTCAAGCATTTCCTGAATCTAAACCGAAAAGGCAGCTTGTGCAGAAGATTGTAAGCACAACTCTGCCACACTGGGAAGAACTAAAAATAAGAAAAAATCCTCCCATTAAAACATAAGAAAATGCATCTCATGTTAAGGCCTGTGAGAAAGGTCCATGTGGTCACTTGGAATCTAAATATGACTGAATGTACAGGGCAAGTCACAGGAACTTGACTACTGTGATAAGACTGTATTTGATTTTGAGAAAATACCTTTGTCATGTTATGATGTTATGATAGAATACTTTTTTCCCCTGTCTCCTTGATGAAAGAGTTGAATGATAAACTAGACACCTTCTAAATCCAACACAAACAGATTCTGAAAACACCTTACAAACACAAGGGAACACTTACAGGCACAGAACAAGGTAGGCTTGAATTTTCCTAACTCATATTTACTTGTATCCATTTTTGGCATGTGTTAATACTCCCATATTAGGTATTTGCATTTGTAGAATAATTCTTTTACATTGAGACCATCTCCAAATGGAAGATTCTGGTACCCATAGCTACCTCTAATAAGCAATCTTTCCCTCCATGCTTGCCAACAGAAATTCCACACTGATCTGCAAGTATTCTCTATAACAAAAGTCAGTCGATGGCCAAAATCATGCACAGCAGACAAAGCGTGCACAGCTTAGCTGAGGTAAAAGCTCTACATTAAGTGCCCCAGACCACTTGCAGTGTTAGAATCACGCTAGGGAAAGGACTCTTTGCCTATAAGTGGAAAGGCTTTTAAAAACAATAAAGTAGCTGTATCTTAAGGGAACCAGACACTGATAGCTCTTCAGAAAGAAGAAAATAGCTACAAACAGTCTGAAGAATCCAGCTAGGACCATCCCAGTTTGGCTAGCTGGAGAAAATAAGTGGTCGTGTATAGGCAATAGTAGTCAAATAAACATTCAAACTTTAGAAAAATTTAATACTAAGTTACCTAACTGAAATTCATGTCTTTAAGATGTGAAAGCAACTATGGAAAATAATACACATAATATTCATATGGGCACTTCTTGTTCTAGCTTTGGATCCACCATGGATTATGTGAACTATCTTCTTATCATTTTGCTTAATCATGGAGTAATGGAGGAAGAGATGGCAGAATTCATAAGCACTTCTACTGTGTCTTATTCATACCTGCTAGTTCTAACTGGTGTTTCATATTGAGCTACAACATTATCAGAGAAGTTGGATTTTCAGTTTTTACTTTGACAGAAAAAGTTCACTCAAAGCCCTTTGGTGTAGGTCTAATATCCCCTATCACCATTTCATAGCAGTCTGAAAATACAAAACATTAACTACTAAGAATAGATTTATGTAATTTCTGTGCTATTTAATAACTGAAGAGGAGATAAGCAGAAATTGTTCACCAGAATAGTTGCATTAAAACAGTATTCGTCCAGTAATTCAGTGTTGGGAACAGTACTACCAACCTAAAAAAAGCAAATAAAACCACCTAGACTTCGCTCCCCAAAAGAACAAACAAAAGAGTTTTGTTTCAGTAACAGAGAATTAAAGCCTTTGAAATTCTGTGCCCTATGCCGCACTGTATCATTACAATATTGCTGGCAACAATAGATGTGGAGTTAGTTAAAATTGCCAGCTGGTTTGATTTTCCTCTGTTTCATGGAACATGCAAGAACTTGGGTGATGAGGTGACTGGAATGTGAATTAACTGTCTTGATTCTGTTTCTACCCAAACACTAAAATATATCTTGGCCCTGTCAAACTAAGTATCTTCAGCTGAAGAGAACTCTATTTTTCTCTCCAGCTTAGGAAGATACGTCAACAGATGGCTGATAATTTATTAACTAGTAACTAACACATTTAGAAGGAACCTCAAAGTGCTGACATAACAACAAATTTCAAGTAACCAATTTTTGTTTTCAAATAAATTCATCTTCACAACTTCCATTTTGAGCTGTTTGCTTGCTTCACTGAAGGCACCGCAAAAGAAAAACTAGGCAAGATATTACTCTCTTTCACTTATTCTATGATTATACTGGTTCACTTTGTGTATGGTCTCTCATGATCAAATACAGCCCTAATTTTGGTTTTATCCATACAGTAGAATGCCTTGATCTCTGCCCTACAAAACCAGAGGGTGAATACAGCTGTACTGTATTAGAGCAAATGTGGCTTTGTCATCAGAATTCTTTTTGCCTTATATTGAAACAGTTTGTTTTTCACCATTTCAAAGATTTTAGAGGGCACGAATGCAAGACCTAGCACTGCGTCCCACAGTGCTAGACAAATGAAGCATGCCTTAAGAAAAGATATTATTATCATCTATTTGTGATCACAAGATCACTCATTCAAATCATTCACAGCAGTGTTTTCATTTTCTAAATCTGGTGCCATAGTACCATCAGGCAAGATTTCAATGATATTCTAACACTGCAACTTTTATTTTTGCTATTATATATTTTGGTATTTACTTTGGCTCCCAAACATGGAGAAATATTGGTTGTTTGGCTCAAAACCAAATATAGCTTAAAATGGGAAACATTTAAAAATAGTACTGTTTCTATGCAATAGAATAAACAAGACACAGTTCTGAAACTGCCACAACCATAGAATCATGGAATAATTTAGGATGGAAGGGGCTTCTGTAGGCCACATTGTCCAAGCCCCTGCTCAAAGCAGACCTGATTAGATCAGGTTGTTCTGGACAACACCTAGTTGAGTCTTGAACTGCTCTAAGGCCTTCCATTACATCTCAGAATAACCTGTTCCAGTATTTATCATCCTTGTGGTTTAAAAAAAAAAGTCCCAACATCTAGCTGGAATTTCCCTTGTTCCAACTTGTGCCTAGTGCCTCTTGTCATAATGATGTGCACTTCTGCAGAAATTCTGTCTGTCTTCTTTGTACCCTCTGGTCAGGTAGCTGTGGGCAGTATTAAATCATCTTTCTTATCACAGATTAGATAAAACACCAACACTCATAGCTACAAAATGCACATTAATAAATACTCTGAATGTTGAAAATAGGTGCCATAGAGACCATACCCTTAAAAAGGGCTACAGATACCTTATTAAGAGAGGGTAAACTAAAGGCATTACACATAGTTTTATCATTTGCAACTCAAGTTCCCCAATTAAGTATTTTTTTTTAATTATTAATATGCCTTACATAAAATACACTTTGTACAGAAGTCTAGCATTACTTTAGAAAATTAGATTGTCATTATGAAACAGCTAACTTTTTGAAAAAGACACACATGCATGTGTATCTACAAAAGTAGCTTAACTCAAACTTTCATCTTACACTCACAGCATCTCTCTGATCAGGCAGCTTCCAAAAAAGAGGAACAAAAGCAATGATATTTTTACATGCAGAACAATATTTATTACACTGAGATCCATGGGCACATTTTTAGGGATGAGCAAATCAGAATAAATTCAGCAGTACAATTCCTGGTCCAGTCCTAACACTTTTTAATCTGAGTTTCTCCGGGCCCAGGCTGTCAATTCTGCTCATTTCAAAGCCATTCTGCTGTTTCAAGGAAGCAACTGAGGACCAGATTTTCATTTTGAAATGTTACTTTTTTTTGTTTGCAATGAATCTGTTTAATATAGGGTTTTTTTAATGTAGGTTTTTTTCTTGTTTTGACTATGGTGATTGACAGATAGGATGAAGAAAGCTTGTTATTTTAAGCCTTATTATCAAGGCTTATTACTTTGTCAATAACCAGAAGCTAGTAACTGATTCCACCTTATTAAGTTTTTACCTTAGCACCTCTTTTTGACTCCCACTGTAACTGAAAGAATAGGTGTGATAGCATGGTAAGTGCAACTTGTCCCGTGACTTACAATAATTTAAAAGAGAAGAAAAGACATCACCAAAGAAAGATCCTGACAACTTAAATACCATCTAACTGTTGACATCTGCTAAGAGAATTGGATGCCTCTGAAAAAGAGGTATGTGTTAAAGAGGAAGCCACCTTATGTCAGCCAACAGGAAATAGAGAATTTTGATTAAATCTCTATGGCAAATAAACTAGAACAAACTGTAGCAAGCTAACTTCAAGTCTGGAAAAAAATAAATTAAAAGAAAAAAAAAAACCCTTATTTTCATGTAACCCTCTGTATTTTCATAAATTTACATAAAATAATATGTTTTCAGTTGTTTCAGTCGTTGTCTTTTAAATCTTAGAAAATTCAACTCCTTTCTTTGCCCAGTCAGTAAACTTAGTAGTTTCTAAAGATCAAAAACATGTGCTAAAAATTAATTCAAATAAAATTCAACATTGAAAAATTCAACATTTTTGGAAGATAGGGGCAGAATGAAGCCCATTCATTTTCATTGTATAATGCCCCCTGTCATGGTTTAAACCCAGCTAAGCACCACACAATGGCTTGAAGGTTCCCTACCCTAACAGCCAACCCTGGTGGGATGAGAAGGAGAACAGGAAAAAAGAAAAGTAAAGCTTGTGGGCTGAAATAAGAACAGTCTAATAAGAACAGTCTAATACTTGAAATACAATGATAATGATAATAATAATAATAATGAAAAGGATGATAACAGAAAAAAAAAAAGAGAGAAAGAAATAAAACCCAAGTAAAATAAGTGATGCAAAATGCAATTGCTCACCAGCTGCTGACCAATGCCTAGCCAGACCCTGAGCAGCAATTGGCCTCTCCCAGCCAACTTCCTGCAGTTATATACTGAGCATGATGCCCTATGGTATGGAATATCCCATTGGTCAGTTCAGGTCAGCTGTCCTGGCCATAGTCTCTCCCATTTTCTTGTGCACCCGCTTACCAGCAGGGATTTTCAAAAATCCTTGACTTAGAATGAGCACTACTTAGCAACAACTAAAACATCAGTGTGTTATCAACATTATTCTTACACTAAATCCAAAACCCATCACTGTACCAGCTACTGGGAAGAAAATTAGCTCTATCCCAGCCAAAACCAGGACACTCCCTGAAACTCCCTCAAGTTGAACCATTTCTGATAGATATTACTTTTCAAATTAACAGCATTCAAAACACAAAGCTTATTATTATTTGTCCATGAATAAACTCCTTATTAATAAGACAACCCCAAATCCTTATTTCAATTTTGACTAGGGATCACTTGTTTGCATTACAATAAATCTTGATTTAGATCTGATGCAATTGTGACCTCCAGGGCATTGTTCACCTAGCTTTACTCTCAGAGCTACATGTTTGTTGGTTTGGGTTTTTTTTTTCCAGACTGGCTGGCATGTATTTTTCTGGGCTGATGCAACTCCACCCGGACAGAGCTGATGAGACAGCAACTGCATCTTGCCGAAAAGACCTGGTCTTTCCAATCCTGCCTCCTTCTCCTGTCCAAGGAAACTGGTCCAAGGTAACTCCACCTAGGCTGGGCTATGAAGTAAACAGTACCTTGGCCAAATAACCTGACAGATTCTGCATAAAGATACTCAATAAAGGTGTGTAGAAAACTTTGGGGATCAAGAAAATTCTCCCAAGTTTTCTTGGTCTAACTCTATTTTAAGTCTTCAAATAGCACCAAGTAATGCAAACACCAAAAGAGAAGTCTAGTCTTTGGACAAGGCCACATATAAGGTATTTTAGAGCTCATAGAGCTTAATAAAACCATGGACCTTTTTTTAACAACTATTTAAACAATATGGAAAGCTCAACAAGATACTATGAACTTAAACAGGTGAGGAATTCAGATGCTGTTGGTATGGCTCTGCCCACAAATTATGAATAGATTGATGTGATCATCATTAATGGACCTTAATGATAGAAGTTTCTTAAGAACGTGTTCATTGTCAGGCAGTACTTAGCATTATCACTTCCATTATTTATTCAACAGCAGGCTGTGTCTAGCATTACCACTCCATTAAAACACTTCTTATCTACAAATATGTCCTGGTTTTGATGGGACAGGATTATAGGCCAGCCATGGTCTGCGGGATATTAGGAGTTTGAAGTCAGACAGGGCAGCTGACCTGAGCTTGCTCAGGGTTATATCCCAGACCATAAACATCATGCTCAGTATAAAGAGGGAAGTTTTCGTTTCAGTTTGTGCATCTTCTCTCCTTTTCTCATTGCATCTTGTCTGTTGGGGAGGGGTGATTTGGTAACAGTGCAACTGCTATAGTTTAGTCCCATGTATGGGCTAAATGTAGACAAAACATCAATGCATTTTTCAATAATCAAAAATCAAAAGCATAATCAAAAACAGTATCTGGAACTACATTTGCATTTGTTTCTAAAAGAAGAGTGAAGATACTATACTTCACAATGATCTTATCATTCATTACTGAATGCACAGATAATCTCCTACGTGGATTAATGTGTACTGAGATTGCATTGAGTTTTTTACATCGTAGCAGTCATTTTGAAGTCTATTCCTCACATGTGATCACTATTATATCAGAACACATAATTTTGGGGTTTTTTTGGTACGTACCTTTTGGACTGATTTCCTGTGTGACTATTCATCTAGGGACCTTTTGAAATACTTTCTTAAATAGGAGTTAGATTTAAAAGAGGAATATGAAATAACTCATGGTAAGAAAGTTCTAACTAGGTCTCACTTATAAAAAGGTCTTTTCTCAGTAATAAGCCAGTGCTTAGACCACTATAAAATAGACCATCTTGATCAAATTGAGGAAAAAAACCAAAGTCAATGATTAGAGAATATGCTACCCAGGAAAAAAAATGCCTAAATAAATAGCAGTCATCCATTTAGAGGAAAAGTACATAGGTAAAAATGAAGACAGTATCAAATATATAAAACAAACCCCTGAGAGAAAGCAATATGAACAATCTCAGCTCTGTTATCTATGAAGAGCAGAAGTGACATAAACCGTAGCAAGGAAGATAGCTGGAAAACTGTTAAAGGCAATGAAGCTCTGAAACAAACTACCTCAGGAATAAGCACGAGGGGGTCAAAATTATTTCAGAAAGTCAATTTCAGCCCTGTATTTCTTTGTAGCATTAATATTTTTCCACTTGAAGGCTACCGAGTTTTCTCCCGCCGCTCTAAGTATGCACCATAAAGCCTCAAGAAGGGCTGCCCTCTTCCATGCTATGCTTGAATTTCAATATATTTCCTATCTCTAACATGTAGATAATGAAAATTTGGTAGAACATTGTATCTTCTCTGTATAGATAAGCATAAGAGAACTGCCAGAGAGAGACAAGATTAATTTGTCATGTAAGAACACACATACACAAAAAAATCTCAGTGCAACTGCTTGAGTAAGGGCAAGAAAGAGCATCCAGGAAACTTCAAGCCATTCAGCCTAACCTTGGTCACCAGAGACAGATGGTCACATCTATGCACACGGCAAACAAGAAGGTGATTCAGAACAGGTTCTCAAAAGGTCAAATAAAAGATATCTAAAATAAAATATCCTTGAACAGAAACAAGTATTTGATCAGAAGGTAATATAATAATCTATTTATAGCAGAAACATTTAGAAACAGAAAAGTACAATCCGCATGTTGAGATTGCGTATGCAGGGACCATGCCCATGACAGCATGCAATATTTCACAGTTCTTAAATGTATGCAAGCTTGTAAGAATGTACTTAGTACCTTACTACTGCCTAATGGGTTTTAATATCTATTTATAAATCCCCTATTATGCTATGTATAGTTTAAACAGGTCTCTTTAAAATAACTTGCGTCAAAAACTTGAAATGGATCATCCCTTCTCTGATGGCTTTTCACTTCCAACATTGCAACTGTCATATGATCACACAAAATATCAGAGTTCTCTACTCAAAATTTTCTAACATCCAAGACATACAGGACTTCAAATAATACAAGGATTAATAATTTTGGATGTGCACTTGAGAATGGTGTTTGCAATAGTCTGTTTTAATTTTGGAATAAGTTCCCTACTTTTCAGAGGCAGAGAGATGATAAATATCTGAAGCATATAAAAGAATTCTTAGGTGTTACTGTATATCACATGCTAAACTGAGAAAGATTAAACAATCAGTTAACATGACTAACAAACAAATGCTGTTATGATTTGAGAACTGCTATTTGGTCTTGTCAATGCATTCAAGTGTATCAGCAAAGTTTTTAACCAGTTATTCCATTTCAGTTTAGAAAGCTATAGACATAAACAAAACCATACAAAAAAACCCCAAAAACAAAACCAAACCAAAACAGAACCAAACAAACAAAAAGACCCCAACAAAACAAAAAAACAAAAAAAAAAACACCCAAACCCCACCCCAAAAAAAACAAACAAAAAAAACTACTCAGTGTTTTTAATGGAGCAGTCAAAATAAAGTGGTTTCACTTATGTTCTTGGTCTTTAAATTGAACATTCCCACACATGTCTGTGACACTAGCTGGATACAGCTGAGTCCTTCACTCCAACTGCATATTGTGTTTTCACCTGGAAAATGTATCTCATCTTGCACCATTAGATGAGATGGATTTCAAGACTCATGACCTGGCTTCTTATTAAAAAATAAGGTAACAGATTAAGAAAAAACATAGGTGACCTTTTTTATCTTCTATATTATTCCATATTCTTAGTTTGCAGACACCAAAGGAAAGCTTCTACAGGTCAAGTAAGTCTCTGAAGATTAAAGCAACAGACTTTCATAAAGCCTTTAACTAAAGAGTGTGAAAACAGAAACCATTAACAAGTACTTGATGATTTTAGGAAGTAATAATGAATTCCAAAATTTGGCAGAAATTCTATTTTATTCAGCACTGTGAACACCTTGAAGCAGGGACATTGTTAACTTGTCTAAAGAAAACTAAAATATGAAGTAAATTGTTCTAAATCTGATTAGAAGAAAAAAAAATGGAAAACAAATATATTTATAGGAAGCATACAACATGTAAAATAAAAGCATGTGTGTATGATTAAATGAGTACCAAGATAAGTCACAGATACTTACTTTTGCTACTAATAAAGTGTTTCTCTCATTAATTTCCCTTCTGACTCAGGATATGGCAGACATCAGAGTTTACATTCTCTGACTATCTTCCCAAATTCTATATCCATTACATCACCTGCTCCATTTTCAACACATTGTCTTTTATCTACAGAGACAAAACAAAGTGGTGGGGAATAATCTGTATATTTTTTACCCATCTCTGTTCATATTTACTTTTTTTTTATGTTCTACATCCAATGTTTTCTTGAAAGAAAAATGCCAATATCAGTTACTCAAAAGGAAGGCTTGTGTTTATTTGGGGGCAGGGGTATGTACAACTATGCATAGACCCATTAGCTAGGCAATCTGTGTATGACTGACTTTGCATTTTCACTTGTACTTCACTCAGGCATGTATCCAATTGTTCATGGAGAATTTATGGTATGTAGAAAGTTATGTCTCCCTAATCACTGATCTTGCAACCCATTGTGCAGTAGATTACATTAATACCCAAGGAATGTTCTCTGACTTAAGAGTATACTAAGTACATAAATACTGCCTCATGACTTCACAGAGTTTTAAAATGAGATGGTCTTTCATGTGCCAGTTTTGATTGACAAATATTTTAACACTGAAAAAACAAATTAATGAAAAAAAAAAATCTGGAAAAGCCAGATCATGGGGAAAAAAAATAAAATATTCACAATGCCTGAAATTTCTACACTGAAACGGGATATATGACTATTTCATTTGTGTGGTGGAACATCTGTAATTTTTCTTCAGCCTTAATACTATAAATAACCTTAATTTCCTTTAAAATAGATGTACTAACAGTATATGATGTCCATTGTTAATTTCTGTGTTTCCAAGTAAGAAGGGAACACAAGAAACATCTTTTACTTTATAGAGAAACATTACTTTCTAAGAAATCACGACAGCACAGTAACAACATACTAATGCTTTTATCAACTGCTATTTGGCCATGTTACTAAAACTGAGAGAGTACATGGGGATTGATAAAATCCTGGAAGATTAAAGCAAATAATTTCTGGCACAAAACATTTACCAAAAATGAACTAAATACCACAATGATTTTGGCTGTGCATACACATTTTGGCTGTGTGCTAGAGAGTCTGTGTGAAATCACCTTCATGACTTGCTTACTTGTGTGAAACTTTAGTCTAAGTATAAATCTTCTATTAGGGCAAAAATCATAAAATCTCCCCAAAATTCAAACCAAATTCTTTAGCTCAAAAAGTTTGCATAATTAGTGTTTCAATCATTTTTTAAAAAAATCTGATTTATTATACTTATACACAGACTTGATAAAAAACCAACAGAAATTAACAATTACACCATTACCACTTGAGCCACAGCAGATTTACCACCTGCTAAGGAGCACTGATTAATCAGCATGAGCAGGGAGATGGCTTTGTTAGAATTGTCAGATTTTGCCTCCCTTATAATTACAACAAAAAGCAAGAAGAAATGATGAAGAGATGTGGTATTTATGCTTGTCATAGTATAGCTAAAAGCTGGTTCTCATCAGTAAGGAAGCAAGTAACAGGCTACCTATGTGGAGTGATTTCATAGTCATGTTCACAATGGCAAATGGCTGTTAATAGGCTTTATGACAAAGGAAGGAGACCTTTTGATTCCAGTTGAACGTTTAACCCTCTCACTTTTACCTGAGACGGGTCTTCATCAATCTCAGAGAATTCAGTTTTCAAGCCCAACTACAGCCATTTCCCTGACTGTGTAACAAGCTATGCTTCAGCATACACTGTGCTATAAATAAAAACTATGCCATGACATTTAAACCAACCACTTCAGTGTTTGTGTGAGCCAGAGATAATGGAACTCTGACAAAATTTCCAGGTCAAAGAGTACAGTTTTCTTCCTATTGTTTGTATCCCAAAGCTCAATTGCTTATCAACTTTCAGATGATTGCACCCCTTCCTTTATTTTCAGTACATGTTTGTGCATGTTGTACAGACACACTGAGGTTTTAAAAAGAAAAATTATAATGTCTGAGAGCTTGTGTTTTTCTCATGTGCTTTTTTCTTCTTCATGTGTAGGCTTGAACTGTGGTAATGAGGGAATCAAAACTGCCAGAAAATGTTTTCAATTCAAAGTCAGAAGACAACCTTCTGGGACTCTTAAATTTTGCATAATTGTATATGTTAACCAGGCACAAATTTTTGTATTCTAAGATGATTCCAGAGTTTTACATCACAGAAAGAAAAATTAAAGCAAATAAGTAATATAAAGCAGAAACAAGCAGCTGACAAAAGGAGTAAAGATTGCAAGTTCAAAACTCTGCAAGTTCAAATATAATGTTATCCCTCATACACTGTCAGTCCTCTAAAATTGGCCAGATTCCCAAACTATTAATTATGTAAACTCACATCATGCGCTGTGTGGCCATTTATAGCTTCATAAACCAATGCCACAACTGCTGGTGATGGGAAAGAGTATTACAATGTCTTGCTGCTTTATTGAATTGTGCTTTTCCTAAGCAGATTTCAAGAATAACACAAAAACGTAGGACTCTACAAAAGCCTTGAAATAACCCTGCAAAATAAATTCCATCACACTTTGAGAATCCATTTTGCCATTGACTCTCCAATTTGAACGATATCACTGAATTACAATGCTTCTTAAGTTCAGAGAGCAACAGTCTAGTGTTAGTACACTGCACACACTCACACACAAAAGTAAAAATCAAATCACACACAGACACTTAGGTGCTTCATTGGTTTTTATTGAAGTATATTTATTCATTTTTCTTCCAGGAAACGATCTAAATACTATGAAATCATTAAAGAGTGATGGATCTCTGCAACAACTCTAAAGTATTTTACAAAACAGAGGCTAGATTTTGTCTACCAGCCTCTGTACAAGTACAGTAAATGCTCCCCTCCAGACTGGGAGAAGACTTGCTTTCTTCTACCTAAAATGCATTCCCTACCTTCCTGCCTTTTGATTAAGTATCTCCAGTAGCTAGTGCATCAACTCTCTACCAGCATTTTATTCAGCAGCCCTTAAGTGGTGTTGATATTCTTAATTTGACCATCCTCACACATATCTACACATTTTGATGACATCACTTTGGTTAAGTGATGAGTGCAAAAACATCTAATTCTGGTGACCATAATTATAAACACAACTTCACCAATAGTAGAAATTCACTTGGTGATTCAAAACTTGATCAGATTTTTCCTCACCTTGACATGACACACACTGTTTTTCTCAGGGTTGATTTAGCCGGAGTATAGTGGCATATGATTTATAGGTTTTGAGGGACACCTGGGCTAGGAAAGTTGACCCAGGCCTTGCCCACACAAACGTTTTATTCATGATGTTGCTAATAATAATTTTCATGAACACTATACTCACAGAAAACTAAAACAAATGTACATTGCATAAAGCAAATTTTTATTACATGCACATTGGCCTGTATTCTAGAAAATGCAATTTCTAACTAAGGGCATTTGAATTAAGGCCTGTCAGGTAAGCTTGGGTGGCATCTGTTCCGCTTCTGGCTTTTCACTTCCACTTGGGAGCAAACTAGAGACTGGGCTGTTTTGTTAACGGCACCTACTTTAGACCACTACCTTTCCAGAACACTAATACCTGCCTCTTTTCAACACCAAGATTTAATGTGACAGTGCTGCACAATCCATGCCAGTAAGTCTTTGATCATATTCTGCAAAAGACAGTAGTCAAGAACACTCCACAGCAACAAATTTATCCTGTTTACCAACAATTTCAAGTCTACACTTGAATTTCCCTAAGGAAAAGAAATCCACTAAGATCTGTATGAACAATTCTGACTATGGCAGGTCACTGCTAGTCTTTTTTTCCCCCTGGAGCTGTCTACTACATTTATGTCTGCATATGCAATGTGTAGTACACACCTGGTAAGTCCAAACCTTCCAAAGAAGCCTCGGACTCATTGACCATTCAACAGTGCCACCAGTCAACAGATATACTAACTGTGCATGCACAGTAGGTCTGGCCAAAAGAGCAGCAGGAGAATTTAGCCTATACCTCTCTCCTCAGGTGAGTTATATATCTTATCCTGCTGTAATAGCTAGATACAAAAGACTCTATGGAGAAGGACTGAAAAATCATATTCACAAATTGATATTCGGGAGTAGTAAAATTAAAATGAAGATGTGGAAGGTTATACAGATTACCCAGCAGTGAGATCATTTGAGAGGCATTCATATGATATGGAATTTAATCCTGGCAGAATCCATCCATATGTATCATCGCACTGTCACATGCTGGCCTGTGCCAGTATAAAAATGGAATTCTGATATTACAGATTATCTTTCAACTTGGGATCCTGACACTCAATACCAGGTTTTCATATGCTTTTGTGCAATCCTAGGACACAACTGTCTGCATGATAAGATAACTTTGATTAAATGAGCTGCTATAATGGCTACATTCTTATGTGCTGTTTTCATTTTCAGCAAAGAATGAGCCAAATTTGCCATGACATATCTCCTGACTAAAAACCCTAGCCACTCAGTTATACTAGATAAAGGATCCCTTTGAAATTTCTCATAGGACTTTATTGTCATTTATGTGCCATTAACCATAAAGAGAAATATTTCACACAAATCAAATTAATTTTGCACTTCTCTTTCCAGATACTAAGAAAAAATTAAGTTTAGTAGTTTAGTCCAAACTGTCTCTCCTTCATTGGAATATATTTTTTAAAGGTTAATGCCTTGTGTATTTTGAAATATAGTTCCCAGAAAGATGTTTTGTAAACCATGGAGAAAGTAACATATAAACCACGTCATTTCACTCCTTTTGTGATTATGAAATGCCAGCATCATTTTATGTTGAAAAAAACCCAACTTTCAGTAGACTTTTCCCTGTTTTACCATTTCTGCCATGATATCCTACAACTTCCAAGGGACTGTAGTTGAAGTGGGCAGGGTGGCACAAAAGTTTAAAGATTAATGCTTGACTATTTCAGTGTAGTGACTGTGACATATTGAAATAACTCAAGATTGTTTTAACTGCTTGTCACCACTAAGTGAAAACACATGTGACTTTAACCTCTAGTTAGGAAAAAGTATTATATAACATATCATATCCAGCACATTTAGCTATGAATAAAATTAGCCTATTCCTTTCATAAATGTCAACTGTAAGTTTTGAAGTATACTGCAAATACAGTGTTCACTCTCAAAAGGGATGTCATCTATAATTACCACAAATAAAAACCTTAGCTCTAGTGGATATCTACAATATTTTCTAACATTTCTGTATCCTTAAACAAACAAACAAACAAACAAACCAAAACCAATAACCAAACAACAACAACAAAACAAACAAACAAAACCAAACAGAGTAAAACTATTATTTTATTTCTTTCATTTATACCCACAGTTGACAACTGTAGAAACAAAGTTTTGGATCTGGTTTTCCCTGCATGAGCCTGTAAATCAGGCTCTTTCACATGGTCCCATAAGGAATGTCAAGTCTGCACTCTTTCCCTAAGATGGCAGCAACAAGGAGGAAGGTGAATTAAGGTTTCCCAAGTCCTTCCTGGAAAGCAGAAAAGGACAGGCCAAAATCCTGGAAAGAAGAACAAGGATGGGCCTGAATTCCAATCTACCTGATGACTAATTCAAATAGTAGGAAAACCACAGAGGTCAGAATCATGGGGGGAAAAAAAACCAAAACAAAACAGAAAAACATTCAGACTCTTCTTTTTAAAGACTTCATAAAATTGTAATTTTATAAGAAGGCATCATCTCCAAATTCTTTTCAGCTCTACCAAATTAAAACAGAACATGAAGATACACAAAAGCTAAAGAAACAGAGATTATAGTGAAAAGGTGCATTTATATGCACATCTGTGTTGTAACTGGAAAGTCAACTGGCAAAATCAAAACCATGAAATGCTGTTTTACCAAACACTAAAAACTTGTTCCACAACTGTTGCCTTCAACATTTGTATCATGTCCAGATGGAAAGATGCCAGTGAAATACAGTTTACAAGGCAGTACAATCTTGTGGATTATGTCCTGTAACTTGTTTATTCTTGGTTCTGTGGCTTTATTTTTTTCAGATTCAGGATGCTTTGCTTACCAACTCCTTCCCTAAAGACAAGACTTTTTGTCTGTACTCAATTCCTGTCTAGAAAGACAATGCTGCATTCTCAAGGATTGAACATTTTAATTACACAGAACCATAAAATTAGATAAAGTCTGACAAGTTGTAACTCTGACACCTATGCATTGTAACTGTTTTCACCCATCACTACAGTATTTCAAATACAACAGTGTTGAACTGAAGAATTATAAATTGGATGGCAGTGGCAAAGTGGAATAAAGGAAGACACATAAGTGGAAAATGTCCAAGTCTCTCTTCTTTCTAATGAAAAAGAAAGCTTTAGAAACTGGACATAGTTGAAGGGACGGTAGTTCAAATACCTGACAAAATACCATCCCTAACTGTATCGTCATCTCATACACTGCTGTTCTGTGACCCCTCACAGTCTCCATAGACACTGACTACAGTATTTTTTTAACAGCTTGTTCCTCAAACACAAACATAATTGCAAAAAAGGCATTGCCTCCACAGTAAAACACAATGCCCACCAACCTTCCCTTTCCAATTTGATTGCCTTTATTTATGTCTTTAAAAGATTAATGTAGAAAGGGTCTGGATTATGACACATGTTATAATTGCCTCATCACTTGTCATTTCCTTAGTAAGTGTGACAAAGAACTGGAAGAGAAACAGTGTTCACATGCACTTAGGGCACTACACTAGGAACAGATATAAGTAGAGGCCTATTTTCTATACAGGCAAAACTATTATAATGGAGGATACATAGAAGCAACACAAAGCTACCACTGGAAATTTTAACTGGTGTTTCCCTGATTTTGACTCCTTGAGTCATGTAAGTATTGTTTCCAACTTCATTCTCCAACAGTGCCTTACTTTTCCAAGTCAAAATAATTAAAAAAAAAAAAGTCAATAAAGAACACTCTTTTCAGAACAGCTTTTTGTTTTGTTTTGTTTTGTTTTGTTTTGTTTTTTCTTTATCAAATGCACACTTGTAAAGGTGATAGTATAAAAATATACAGGAAAAGGGAGTCATGTGTGTTACAGCCTCCTGAACACCATATTTTGCACACAATCTCTCAAATATCTCTGGAAGTCACTGACATCCAAAGGGTGTGCTGGCTCTGTTCCTTTGCAGCTGCAGGAGGCAAGATGTTCTTTCCACCTTGTATCACTGAAAGGAAATCCCAGTCCATGAGACCAGTGATCAGTGCATTTCACCTCCTGGAGAGAAGCCTTGAGTAATGGAATTCCAAAGCGCTAGTGAAAACAGCAAGATTTACACTGATAATTTGTTCACAGGAGTACCTGCACCATCAGAAAGCAAATATGGGTAGACTGTTCTTGCTTGAGTTATGAAAATTATTCTACTGTTCCCCATAGAGCAGGTATGACTCTATAGCCTCAGTTACATAGTGACTCGAAGAGTACAGAAATTCTCTGAAATTTGTTTGCTCTTAACAGAACACTACCACTACACATCCTCATCTAAAAAATACTTTAAGATGCAAACACATTCTTTTCTTATGGAAAAATTCTGTACTCCCTACTAAACAAGAATGTTGTAGAAAAAGACAGTTTTCAGTTCTTTGAACATTTCCAGATAACAGCTAAGTACTAATACACTTGCTTTTTCAATGCAGTCCCATGTAAATAATAAACTGAGAGTCAGCTGCAGATAAAAGAATTAGACTGATGCTTCAGCACTGCAATGGGAGAATCTTTAAAAAGCTATTTCACTGAAAAGAAATGAAGTTTCCATCTGCAGCTTTATGCGTTTGGCAAACAAAACTTCACTTCTGCAATGTTATTTTAGGACAGGAAAAAATGCATCCCAGAGTTAATCTCCCACTGACTGCAATGGATCAGTAGCTTTGTCTGAATTTCACAGTTAAAATAAATTTACAGCCACTATTCTATGCTAGTAAGCAAAAAGTCCAGTGAAACATTTAAAAAGTCAAGCACTAGAAAAATTCCTTCATTCAAAGTAGGTAATACATACAGGGTTCTTCTCTGTTCAGCATAAATCTCACCTATGAAAAGTGCTATAACAGTTTACTTAGAGTGCTTTTTTTTGATAAAACTAATGTCTTATAGTCTGTTTGACTTGAACAACAATGGCACATCTATCTGTTACTCACAGACTACACATTGCCCCACTATTAGCAGAAAACTCCACATTGGCTCCAGAAGATGAACTTAACAGAAGCCACTTCCAAAAGAACATCACCAGGGAAGAAGGAAAAAAAAAATTCTCCTGGGAAGGATTGGAGAGTGAAAAATCACCTCTTCTTCCCCAAATACTTCTAGATTCCCTGTCTATGGAACAAAACCTCCTAGGAAGTCCTTAAAGTGCTGATTTCTTAATAAGCATTCTCATAAGGAACTAAATCACAGCTTCCTTTCTAAATGTTACTAGTTGCAGGAGACTGCAGATGTAAAATGCATTAAAAGCACACAGAACTCAGGCAAGCACTTTGACAAAGTGAGAGCAATACGTGTAGTACAGAAACAGTTGTGAAAGTGCTATTTTAATGCCAAGGTACTACAGAGTGTTTTATAATCTAGATATAGAAATATTATTTTCATTTTACGCTATGACTGTTCTTCCTGCAGTAATAAAATACTAGGAAAATGGCAATGTTACATGGGTCACATTAGCAAGGAAGAGAAGAGATTCCTGACAGTTTCACAAAGCTACTGTACTTTCAGACTCCAGGAGAAAGGAATAGTTAAACTAATATTCACATAGATTTGGAGGGCTTTTTTCCTTCTTGTGGGAATTTTAATAAATCATATTTCTTACTGCTCAAAATGCATACAACCTGACCTTCAAAAGTCAGTTACTGTTGAATTGTTAAGGATGGATATAAAGGGAAAGCATAAAAGTTATTTCAAGACAGAACTGAAATCTTCCGACAACAACACAGGGTACTTCTAAGTCACATTTTCTTTAAGACCTTAAATGACAAACCTGCACAATTCTCTCTAAATCATTAAATACAATTACTTTGTTTCATGGTACTTCTCACTAGAGTCACATTTGAGCTTGTTTTATTCAAGAGTTTTAAAATTACTCTTTTGTACCTGGACCTCGCCCTGTTGACTGATCTTCTTTCATCTTTTCCATTATCTTTAGTCATTCCTAACATGTTGAAAGCAAATTTCCATGGCAAAACACAAGCACTGAAAAACAAAAAGCCCCACAACAGAAAAACAAACAAAAACCCAGAAAGTTGTCATAGCTACTTGCCTCTTGGCAATTTCTGAGCATTTCCCAGGTTTAGTGCAATATATCCACAGAAAAGGAGAAAGACCAGTCTTGACATCATGGTCACAAACCCAACCTCGCACGGGGAATGATTCTGACAGGTATCACACAAAAGCACTGCAGCTGCATTTAAGTGAACAGTTCTCTCTGTGACAAGAGGCAGCAACACTTTGACACAAGCTTAGTTTACACAGTGGGAGGAGACAGGATGACATCATTCACTCCCACTGGAAAAGGAGAATTAGTATTAGAAAGAAAAAAATATATTATCAGGCTCCCCCTACAATAATCTTCTGGGGTTTGTTACAAGGTCTTTTCACCATTCAGGATAAGAGATTACTGTTCAATCACTTAAGTTTCATGCAAATAAAAACAGGAATATCAAAACTATTAGCTGAAAAGTGATCTGAGAGACATTTTCACTGTTTGATCCAAGAAAGCTGGGCTTAAAATGCAAAAATTACATTCGCAGTACTCAGAAAACAGTTAGTTATATTGAACCCAGTATTTTTGCAATGTCAAGACTTTGTTAATTCAGGCTAGATGTGGCTTTCACCCAGGCAAAATAAATATTCGTTTCATTTGACATGACATTATAAACAGGTATGATAAATATTTATTCAGGAAAAGAACTGTGTTTGAAAAAAATAAACACCATTTTTTCCACTTGTATCTGATTTTGATGATTAAAAAAAAAGTTAGATTTTCCCCTTTGATACATGCCTGGTGAGTCAATGGGCACAATGCACACTGAAAGCAAAAAGGCAACGCATCTCCTTCCAGGGGCTAGATTCTCTCACAGTTACATAACTCTAAATGAAAAAGAATTCTAGTATTCTATTAAAAACTGTTTCATTCAATGTTTACAATCAGCTAACTCAGCACAGAATTTGGTCCTACTCACAGCTGAGAAGGTGGAAAGGAAAGGGTGAAGCAAAGAAAAAGGTTACAACTGAATAAGGAAGAATTTTGTCTCAGTATCTGGAAAATAGCCCAAAAGAGATCAAACTTATGCAGCTAAGTAGTGATATCTCTCGCCCTAAAACACCCCATAAAACCAAACAAGAAAAACCCAAACCAAAAAAATCTGACCCAAAGAAAGAAAACACCAACATCAACAATGGAAAAGAAGCATATTCATTGTTTGCAATACATAAAGGTCTTCAGTATGCTTAGTCTGTTTCCACTCCCCATCTTCCAGGACCTGGCAGCACCGTACTTTCATATAGTCATACAGTTTCATGTAAGTAGAGAAATAACAGAACATTAGTGCCAGGACTGGGTAGAAACAAAGTCATTTAAAATAAAAGCATAATATATTAAAGCATACAGAAGCATTTCTTAAAAATACAGGTTAGTGTTGTATTTAAAAGACCCTATTCAGGAAGAACTTCAAAACAAAAGATAAGTAATGGTCCAAGAGAGAAAACCAAGGAATTTCAAGCTCTTTTAATCAATATGGACAGCACGTAGATATAACAAAACCATTTTGACAACAGTAACATTTTCCAGACTGATCATATCCTCTTTATTCTGACATATAGAAACCTTTTTTTGATTCAGTAACTCAAATGTGGAAGTAGCAAATTGGAAGTTGGTATTATAGACAGACCCCAAAAAATCCCCAAACACTATCAACTCAAGTATCTTTGGGAGGATTCACATCCTGAATATGAACGCTATGGACAGGTAAATGCAATGGGTACTATTTTGATCAGGTGAAAATATGTTTAAAAGGCCATACAGTTGGACAGAAGTCTTCCAAAATACTGACCACACCTGATGGCAAAAGGTTTTCAAATGACAGAAAGATGGATACACATTTTCTTTGTGACAATCTTCTTTTTTTTTAATGTTGAAATATGATTTTCAAAAATGCTTCAGAAAGCTTATTCATTTTTTTCCTCTTCAAAATTAAAAATAGGAAATCAGTCATTTGATGGAACAGTCAGATGAACAGGAGAAGTAATGGGAAAAATTACTTCTTGGTTACACACAGCTGTTGTGGTAGTACTGTAAAATGGGCTCTACTGGTTTGTCTTATTGCAAATTCACTCTCCTGTTAAAAATCACACAACACTTTTCAACTAAATAAATAAAGGCCCACTCCAGTTCATAAAAATCTCAGTGAAACATATTGGTAATTTGGCTACCTAACCAAATGGTGTTTACCTTCTCTCTCAGTGATAAATATATTCCCATACCTGCTTTCACAACCGCTTCCTGTTTTGCTGCCAGTTACACCTTTCCTCTTCCTCCTGTGCATTATCCAAACAATTCTTTGTTTGACACAACACACAGAATTTTAAGCTTCCCCTTGAAACCCTGGCAGACCTATACAGGTCTCTTTCCCTCTGATCTTTCCTGTAGAAAACAACTCTGTTCTGCTCAGAGTTCAAAAAAAACCCCATACATATCATGATGCATTTCCTTCTGTCTTATCAACTTTATGCTACATCAGGGGCAATCATGGTTTGATAAGAAGATGCAAGTGTAAATTTCTGTCAGATATATGCCAAGAATCAAAAAATCAGTAATATAATATTCTCTTGAACTTTTCCAATATGGTCTCTACATCTGCATCATCTATGTGATCTGTGATTTTGTCCACTTATTTCATTACAGGACTGATCTTTCCTAGGAAACCTCTGTTATATGAAAAATGGAAAAACCACCAACTTCTGCTTTCCTTTTTCCTAAATTCTTCTGCTGTTTATTGGATGCTGACTACTGCAGTGAAAAAACTAATATAGGAACAGGAGGGAGTTCCTGGGACTTCAAGCACTATCCTGCAATAGTGGATGCTTCTGTAATGCTGTTCAGGTATCAGATTTCTCTTCTTGGAGGACTGCTCCACAATCTCCATTTAAAGACAGCATCTGGTTTCAGCTCACAGAAACAAAGCCTGCATGTCACACTTCACAGCAGAAAGTATCTAATCCAGAAGTTCTTTAGGTTTCTCTTATCCACACAAATCTGGAATTATATTATCAATACTTTGACCCTTCAGAAGGAAAAGATTAAACAAAGAAGATTCAGTTAATGACAGTTCTGTGTAATTATACCTTTAGCATAAAATGCAAGAAAAATGAGATAAATGCAGTTATGAAAGGTGTCAAACAGATAATATTTGCTCAGGAAAAGTCATAGCCTTCTGATCCCACAATGACTCCTGATCTTCAACACCAAATTAATGCTTAAGTAACAAAGTCAAGTACTCAAAAGTTTACTTGCTTACCTCAACTTCAGCTGAGTCTCTCTAGGGTAGATCTCAAAAACAAAGATTCCAACAAGATGGTATCACAGCTAGTCTGGGAGCAGAACAGAGCTTTTCTAGTTCTATTTTAATAGTTCCCAGCCCAGCAAATACAGTGAAAACAAGAGTATGGGAAGGAAAAGAAAAAGGTGGGGGGAGGGGGGAGGAGAGCAGGGGACAGGATTTTACATTTTGTTTCCAAATATGAATATGCTTTTGCTGAGATTTGGGCTCAGTTCCAATTCACCTATCATTTCTGATTATTTTGACAAGCAAAAGCCAAGGTGACTCAACTCCTTACTGTTCTAATTTAAAGCAGGAAGAGTGTGTAAGCATAATCTTAAAACCCAAAATCCTATCTTCACTCTGAAAAGCACAAGAATGCCATACTGAGCTCTCTAAGAGTAAGGACTTACTTGCAGTATACTTGGTCTGTCCTTTTTCACAGCATTGCTTGTTGATAATGTACCTTTCAACCAGTGCTGTCAATTATTTGAGAATTGCCTTAGTGATAAAATATGCTATATAAATGTTAATTATAATTATAATTCTCTTGTTTATGATTCAGTTATTAGACATTTTTTCTTGTAAATGTCATGGTATCTCCTCTAAAGGCCTTCAGGAAAAGAGAGATGCCAAAGAACATTCTTTCAGATGTGTTGCTGAAAAAAAAGAAAAAAAAAAGAAAATCTTAACTCTACTTTCTGAAAGCCTGCAATTCTTCTTTCCCACTCTTACTTTGATGATCAAACACTTGAACAGTCACGTTATCAAAAATACACGGTTGCATGCTAATCTATTAGTCAAAAGGTAAGATGTATCTCATTTGACTGCATAAAAGCAACAGACAATGTTAGTGCATTCTAGTATCCTGGTCCCAAACTGAGTTCCAGATCTCCAAATGAATGGGATCAGAGACAAAGGGAAAGGAAGAAAATCAGTCAAAAGGGATGGACAGAACAGCTGGTTCTTGTGACATTTTCTTACACAGTTCATCAAACAGTTCCAGCACACATGCATTTGACACTTGTAATTTCAGACAGTGACTCATCTTTACTAACAGGCTGTGCATTTCCCCAAAGTTCTGTATGACAGGGAGGTAACAAAAACATTTATTTAGCTTTTCTATGAATTTATTAACATTGTTTTCTTAGTAACTCAATTCTGCTACATCAGCAACATCATCATGATCTACCACATGGAGAAACAGTGTGGTTCCAGGTTTTCAACTCTGCCACTCCTCCCTGATTCTCAATATTTTGTATTATTTTATTTGGGGCTTCTTTTGCCATTTTTAGCTATTTCTTTATAGTCCGTTCCTGAAAGACTCCAAAGAAGGTGCCTTTACAGTCTCACTAGGCTCCTGCTCCACTGATTGTCTATCCTCGTGGAAAAAACATTTTTCCCTTTTAATGAGTCAAAACCTCAATTTTTTTTCAACTTGTGCCCATTTTCTGTCATGCTTCCACTACACAACACCATCAGCAGCGTAGCTTTGTCTTTCTGGCAACCTCCTGGGAAGCACTGGGAGGGCTGCTGTTAAGTCACTTGAAGCTGACTCTTCTGACTGAACAGGTCCCATTCCCTAGGTCTGTCTTGATAGGGCAAGTGTGCCAGACCCTGATCATCTTTGCTGCCCTTCACTGTACTTGCTCCAGTTTATTGATGTCTGTTCTGTATTTGGGGGTGAGGTGAGAGACCAACACTGGCACTATCTTGATGGCAGCCCTGCCATCATGAATATCAAGTAATCATCTCAGTTTTATTGTCACCTGAAAACGTGACAAGAGTCCACTCTGTCACCTCCTCCACGTTACTGACAAAGATGTTAAAGGGTAGGTCTTAAGACAAACATCTGTGATAACTCCACTTGTTACCATTTTCTAGGTAGCATGTGATCCATTCACTCCTGCCCTCTGAGCCCAAGCATCTAATCACTCATCCAGCCATTTGATCACATTCTTTATGCACCACTTAAATAGATATATACTCCATACAGTACACTGTGTATGCCACAGTACAGTTAAAAATACTATCAAGAAACCAGCTTCTTTGAGCAAGCATTCAATACATTTAAATATTTCTTTAAAGGGTTCCTTATCTGAAGGCTTCCACTTCATTGTTACATCTTAACAAAAGTAAGTCTTCCTAACCTCACAGAGCTCTTACAGCAAAAACCTAGCCTCTCAATCAAAGCACTATGTAATTACTTAGTACTGAAGACACTGCTATCTGTGAGAAAAACTACATCATTTCTACCATCAACATATTTCTGCCACTTGAGATAATTAACAAAATGAAGCCTATTACTCTGCAACATTCCTTCCAAACATGTTCTGTCTATGCCTCTCCTGCCATCATATTGCTAAATACCTATTACTGCTTAAACAGAATCTGATTAAGCTGAAATGCAGGCAGAAGCAAAGAGCAAAACACAGAAAGGTACGTGACAGTAATAAGCCTGCAACACCATAATCGCATGATTCAAAAATATCTTGGTATATATCATTTTTCCTGGGATTAGAATGAATTTAGGATAGCTGAAATTATTCTGGGTTATAATTTATTTACTCTAAACATGCTTAAAATGTGAGCACCAGTTCTATCTTAGATTGCTTTGTTAAGAGAGGCTTCATAATTCATGTTGTATGGAGCCTCAGTCTTTCAATATTCCGTTATAATCTTCCACTGCAGAAATCAACCTCTCCTGGTCTCTTTCAGTCTCTCTCCACAGTATGTTCTGATTTGTGATGATAATGCAAGATCACAGTCTGGATTAGTGAACTCAGATGTGAAGTCTGGAGTCTATTATTACGCACTAGGATGGGATACAAAATGTCTGGCTTTATGCTTAGAATGTAAATGTTGATGCCAATGCCAATTTAGTTGTGAAGATGGGATGTCTGTCTTTAGCACAGATCAGCAGGAGCACCCACCTCTGAAATTAATAACAAAGCGCTAATGATTGACTGCTCTGGTGTTTGCCAAGTTACACTACAGTGAGTTTGTACAGAAATAAATACCACGTGTCATATCATATATCTCTGACACAGATTTCAGATTACTGCCGCAGGACCAACTACTATGCCATAAAGGGTGGCACCCCTTCCTCACTGGTCAGTCATACCCTAACCAAGTACTTCATACTTCCTCCCCTAAACCACCTCAAAGAGATATGACACGCTTCCTTATTTCCCAACCCACCCACAAATTTTCTATGCCTGTAACTCCGGATTGTTCCTCAGCCGCCCTTAGCAGAACGCCCCCATTCCCACCCGACTCCCACCCCCAGCACCCCGCACGGCTCCGCACCGGCAGGGCCGATTTTGGCCGCCAGGGGGAGACAACGTTCGGGCACCCGGCTGACCCGGGCCGAGTCGAACCCGCCGCGCTCGTCACCAGCAACGTCACTCGGTAATTCCCTCTGCGCGGACGCTTCGGGGGACGGGTGCGCGGAGGGGGCGGGCGCATGGCAGCAGGTGAGTGAAGTAGCCGGGGCTGCGATACAGTATTTTATGTCAACATCAACAAACATGACTATGCTACAGAATTTAGGGATGACTAATAACATCTGCCAGCTTTCTGCACCGCGCTCCCACCCAGCCAGTGTCTAAGAGTCAGCTCCCAGGGAGGCTGGTAAGCACACAGAGAGAGGCACCAGGAGAAGAAAAAGATTTCAAGGAGTAGTGCGGTTGCATTTCTAGGGTGCTGCCCTAGAGAAAATAATCCATGCATCTCAGAAAACTAGCTCCCCTAGCTTGGATATGGTGCTGCTAATCAAACTGCTCCTCCTTGTGGTGCAACGACACCGCAGGCTGAGAGCGGTGACTACCAAAGCATGCAGGTTCTGCTGGGCTTTTTGGGCCCTCCTGGTTTTTTTGTTCCCAGCATAAGCCTCAAGGACAGAATGGAGATAGAGACTAAACTGCTCTTTGGATGAATATATTACCCCTTGTGTCAAGGCAATGAAAAAACAAAAAACCACCCACAAAAAAACCAAACAAGCAAACAAAAGAAAGCAAGCACCATGCGAAGCTATTGCCTGGGTTGTTTGACTTAAAATAGGAAAAAAAAAAAAATTAATTCTCTACATGGCTTAGTTCAGCACAGCAAAAAAAGAGGACGTCAGAGTATAACTCAAAGTTTAAGTTTTGCCTCACTACAGTTGAGGCAGTGAGTTAAATGTCCCCCACTCCTGGGACAGCAGGTGCAGCCTTAAATTGTGCCTGTTTCCCTCTCCCCTCCCTTTTCCTACATCAATCATTCAAATATTCTGTTAGAAAGCCAAGGGAAGCCCTGGAAATAACTAGGGCAAATAATATGAAGAGCAGTGAAGTCGTCTCAAAGTTAGATAGAGGAAGACAACCAGATCCTTAGTTATATTAAAAGATACTTATTTTCTTGGCACAAAAGAAATATTTATTTGGCTAGGATGCAGAGATTTGATGAATGCATGCAAAGACAGGAGGGAAATAATTCATGTTTGTTCCTCTCTTCATATGAGTCATTTTGGCCTAAAACACATCTTCCAGAAACTCTGTGGCTGAATTTGGCCATATTAGTTTACAATCAACATCAGCAGGCTTATCTAGTTCAGAATACTGTGAATAACTTTAAAGTATGGTTGCTTGTCACTACTGTGCACAGTATTTAAATGTGAAAAACATGACAAACTGTACACTTCATTTTAAGCTGAAAAAGGCAGTGAATGATCAACAGAACTACATTATTCTAAAGTATGCAGCAAAATTTTTTTTTTTTTAAAGTAATTTACATATTCATACCTTCAGTTGTCATAATTATCTCATGTCCAGGGATAGAGAAAAGGAAAGTATATTGTATGCAGATTAAAACAGTGCACATGCAATTTATTTTAAGCAAACTAAACCCAGGATTAAATAAAAAAACTCTTAAGTGCAAATGTTCCGTCTTTAAAACAAAATTATTTGCATGCCAACCTTAGAGCAAATATTTACAACTGTAAGTCTAATCAAAACAACTGTAAAACATTATAGTCTACAAAATGACAAAGCACATTATCTGCAGTGGAAAGGGGTTACGTCTTTATTTAAAAATGAACAACTGCACATTTCCACAGGTAGTTCTCAAATGTCTGTTGGAAGATGTTTTTAATGTCAAGACCTGTGCTTAGCTTTAGGAAACAGTGCAGCTCAAAAGAAATAGCTTTGTCCAGCCAAACCACGCATAAGGACCTACATCCTTGCTTTATATATCCCACATGAGAAGGAGAATTACTTAATACTAGTCTTAACTTGGTCCTGTGGACCAAATGGCCACCAGTGGCAAAAGTGGCTTCCATGGACACGTGGACCTTACCTTCTGATTCAGTTCTATTTGCAAATAGTTCAGTTTGTGCTATCCAAGACATCCCCATGTCATCAACAAAATATAAGGGACAATCAGGAGATTATCTAAGCATTCCCCTGATCTCAAATAAGCTATAAATATATATCTATGTAAAAAAGAAATACGTATCATGTGAAAGGTAAATATCCCTCTGAAGTACACAATCTTTTCCTTTTCTATTTCCGCTTATGTCCTAAATTTAAAATGCTATTAACAGCCAAGGAAATTTAGAAGCCTCCCTTCCCCTAAACGAAAAGGTACTTCATTAGATTGTGTAATGTAAAACACAATATCACATGCTCAAGAAGAAACCAAATTTGTTCACTTTGTAACACTATTTAATCCTTTTTTGCAATGACTTCACCAAAAATGCTGTTATTCTCAGATGTGATGTGAAAAGCCACAAGTTAAGAAGAATGATACCTAATTCATCTCGTAACATCAGTGAAGTCAAGAGGTTAAAACTTAACACTTTTTGGTCAATTTAGAATGCCAATGCACTGAATTTGCCACAGTTTCCCTTAAAAAAATCCTTGGTGTTTGGGAGACCTAGTGTTTGGGAGATGTAGAGTTTGTCTCATAATGTGAAGTGCACAGAAACTGATTTCTGAGCCATTTGCTTATTTAAAAGTTTGTAAAACTTCCCCCCCCACCCTTACAAAACTGGATTCTTTTTTTGTGAAACAGGGTGTTCAGAACTTTTTGAACCTGCTTGTGGCTCAGCATATTGAAAAACTGTCAAGGAACATAGATAGGATATTCAAAGTGCAAGTTTTCAAGAGCTCAGAGAGTCTGTAAAAGCCAGGAACTACTACATCGATGTGGAAACAATCTGGACTACAGCCAGGTGTAACAGTACATTTTAGAAGTCTCTTCTTGTGTAAGGGTTAGATTTTTAAAAAGTTTATATTATTTATCAAACAATATCAGCATCTATGTTTTCTGTTATGCCAAACACAAGTAAACACATGGAAACATGCACCCAGACTTGGACCTCATTTCAAAACTTCTTCTCTCAGAATGACTGTTTATGCATTTACAGGTGAAAGGTCAAGAGTACAGTTTTGGAGCATTCCTGAATTAAGCACAAAGTGACAGATGACCCTCAACTGTGAAGTCCTGTTTAGTTACTAGACACATGTTACTAGTTCAATAACAATATTCTGCTGTTTTACATCAGTCATAATATGTAAGGATATTCTCCAAGAGAAGAGCCTTCCTCTTGCCAATCATTAATTCTTTGAACCACTGCAGATGAGGTTGATGGGAAGTCTGAGCATCATGTATGTTTTACTGTGTTGACAGGTATCTGCAGTTGCTGTCAGTTAACCACAGAAATGTTTGCAGAGGACCCTGAGCTGCTCTCAAATAAAAAACAAAACAAAACATTGTAAAAGCAAGTCCTCCAGATAAGATGACTACAGCATGAAAAAGTAAAGTCCTTGTTGCCAAGGTACAAGAAGCTGTGTAATAACTGCATATATGTTTATGCCCTAATAAGAAAATGAGACATTTGGAACACTTCATAGATGCCCGATTAAATTTGTTCCAAATAATAATAAAACCCCACAAACAAACAAAAAAACCCCCAAACACAAAAAAAACCTCAAACTTTGCATTAATTAATATTAAAAAAACCCCACTCTATAAAAGCTGTGTTTTCTTTGTTTGAAATAAGCTCTGTACCTGTTCTGAAAGAGAACAAAAAGCATTCAAGAATGAGAAATACTAGTTGAAGACATATGGACAAAACATACTTGCCTTTAAATTGATTTTCAATTATTATCTCATTATTAAAAGAGAGAATGTGAAGCCAGTTTGCAGTTTGATTCATTCAAGCACTGTCTTTTCCTTCATTTCCACATTACAGAGAGCTTGATATACCCTCTCCAGTGGACTAGAAAAAAAGAAATCTCCCTTTCTGTTTTAGTTGAAAGCTACTTTCTGGTGTCCTGTGGGAAAATGAATCTCTGAATCTCGGCTATGAAGGTACTCATTCCACATGCAGATCAGGAGCAGTAATGGTCCTCAAACAGATCTAAACCTGCTTTCACTCTTAGTAATATACCTTACTAATATACAAGTGAAATTAGAAATATATTCTGGTATCTCATAACCCATTCCTATCTTTATAAGCAGACATTAAATATGCTTTTGCAAAGAGATGCTTTAAAAAAAAAAAAGGAAGTAAATTGAGGAACAGAGGGCATTTCCTACTTTGAGTCTGACATAACATGAACTACCAAAACTTACAAAGAGTATTATTGGATAAAAGAACTTTTAAGACTGTAAAGACAGAAAAGAATTAATGCTTTTTCTTAGCTTAATTTAATGAAAAAGAGAAAAAGCAGATGTGTAAACTAATTGGTGTTCATAAAAATCAAGGTTTGCCCAAACAGATTGGATCCCATTCTCATTACATGCTAAGATGACTTTATTAATAAAGCAGTATATGTGCTTCCCTGTGGATGTAAGTTTCCCTTGCCAACTCAGGAAAGTACTCAAAAGTTCAAATTCCTAGTGGGTTGTGTCTGGCCTTCAAATAGTATCAGAAGAACAGCTAAACTGCTTGCATTCCCCTGTATAATTTATAACACTGCTAATAATACAAGATTTGATTTGGAAAATTTGGTATATAAAAGGGCATCAAAAGCTCTCAGATGTCAGCAAACAGAACTCTAGGAACAGTATATACATGTTACACTAACATTACACACATCAGTTTTGCTACTGTACCAAATTTAGTAGTAAATTGATTGTCACAGTTCAGTATTCAGAGTATATCACAGATCAGAATTTAGTAGTAAATTTGGTAGATGGAAATAAACCTTATGATCTACTATACATGTCTACAAGCATTCCTCTTGTAACAAGCCTTTCCTGTAACAGCAAACCGTTTGGTCATCTATACCTCCCCTAAAAATTTGCCTTCTGTTTGTAAAATAAGTCAGTTATGGGGAAAAACCCCACAGTGTCAATGGTATCATTTAATGATGTATGAGCAGTACCAACATGGAGTTAATCTACTGAATCAACTAATTCTTAACCACTCAGTTCAAGATGTTGGCTCACCCACAATGACCAGTGACAAGGGAACATGTGCTGCAAGTGTAGAGTGGTCCCCAAAAATGGAAAAAACAGGAGAAAAGGGAGGAAGGCAACCTCTTGATACTATCAGCATATGCAGAAACCAAAATTAGCTCAGTCTTGGGTCAGAAGCTTCTCTCTTCCTCCCCTCTCATTTTCTTTAATAGAATAACTGAAAAAAAAAAAAAAAAACAAACAAAAAAAAAAAAAACAAAAAAACACCACCCCAAAAAAGTCAAACATGACATGGACTTTAGCTTGCATAAATTCCTCAGGCATTGGTTATGAACTTTCTCCAGATGTTAGCTGTTTTCAAATGGAAATTACAGTGTCAGACATTATTTTCTCAGAAAAACAGTTTTAAACTCTTTTGATCAGAAGAGATTTAGTTCAGTTTCACATGAGTCAGGGTGAACAATTTCTAGATGGCCCTCTGGGAACAGCATTTGGATGTGAAAAGACAAAAGCTCTTCAAGCAACATGACAATAGAAAAACTGGAAGTATCTTCTGTAGTATGAAAGTAGGGGAAGGGAATGGTGGGAAGAAATGCATGAGGACTATAGGGATTTTCTAAAAGAGCATGTAAGAAAGCAGCCAATAAACTGACAAAGTATACAACATCACTTATTTCCCAAACAGTATTTAGTCTCAAAGGTACAAAAAGGGTTTTTCTAGATTTCAAAACAACTAGCAAAGCTGCCAACTGTTACTCAATCTATCATCAAGCTAAAGGGGGGGGGGGGGGGGAAAACAAGAGAGGTTTTTTTTCTTTTGCAACACGAACCAAAACTGGGAATTTAAAATAAGGACTTAAAAGGTGAGGCAGGGTTTCTTTCCTTCAGGGCAGTGCATAGCTAGGTGGACATCAAAATTAGTACACAGAAATGTGTACTGATTTGAAAAAAGTGCCCTGAGATCTTGGTAGTGCAATCTTTCAAAGTAAAGTAAAGGGGATGGGGAATCAGGGAGTATCTGTGATTTAATTACCTAGTAATTGAACAAGATAAACACAATACCTGGCTGAATGATGTAATCTGTTGTTCATACCAGCACACTTATATACTGCCTTATAAACAACCAATGCTGGAGGAAGTTCCTCAACAAATAAATTTAATGGAGATGGATGGTTTGCTATTAACAGTTCAGATGTCTGGTTCTGGTCAAATTACTGTTTGTTAGAAATTAATTTCTAACTTAACCTGAAGAGAAATCTAATTGAAAAATTTCTCTTAGATAATCTTAAATGCTATAAATATTTATACCACTTAGTCTCTAAAGTCTTTGTGTATGGGAATACCTTTACACATACAAGATGAGAAGTGTGCCATTAAAGGCTTTAGACAGCTTTCTTCAAACTGTATTCCCAGCAAAAGAATGAATGATCACGTGATTCATTAACTTAAAATGAAGAAAACAGAAAGAAAGAAAAGAAATAATAATTTTAAAATCATTTTAGCAAGGGTTAACTGATGTCCTTTCTGTCTTCCCCTAGAAAGCCTGGTCCTATGCATGAACAAAAGAATCTTAAGGATGAAGACCAAGAATGGACAAGTACTGAAGACCCTGTATGAAGAATACTGTTCCTTGCAGCTCCTCGATGATTATAATGTCCTACATCAAAAAATCTACTTAAAATCTACAAAGTCAAGAGGCCAAGACAAATCTTCACATGCTCCACAGCAAATCTCATGATTACGAGATATTTTTGTTGTTGTTGTTGTTTTTCTTCTATCAGTATCATTCAGCACCAGTGTTATATTCCACCACCTGGACTCTGATTTTGTACGTGAGTTTGATTGTCACAGTTCAGTATTCAGAGTATATCACAGATCAGAAAAGCCACATTGTTACCTTTGAAAAATATCCCTGCCAAGACACATAGGACTTAAGCTTTTAAATTAGTCTGAGTCCCATTGTACTACAGACTGCACAAATACAGTAACTGACAGATGCTCTTGCAGTTTACAGGCTGACAGCCTCAAGAGGTAGTCCCCTCCAGTTCTGCTGGAGGACCAGTATAAAGGAAGCAAAAATTGTCCATAGCTAAGAATATATTTCTTTAGTGGCTTGCAGTTTTTGAGAGAGAAATTTATTCTGCTACTTCTTCTATTGAGAACAAACAAAAATGTTTGTTTTCAATAACAAGATAGCCATCAATAACAAGTAGCTAGTAAGAAAAGAAAAAAGAACTTTCTTATCTACCTGTTTAGGTAAGCACCAAGTTAATCTTTATTTTATTTCTTTATTTTTATATTTCCTTATCTAAAAACATGGGAAAAATTTAGTCACCAGCATCTCACCTACGTTATATTTACAGCATTCATTTTATGATTGCTCTGCTCTATTGACATTATGGCAAAGGCCCATTTGTCCACTTGTGAAACTTTCTGCTATCTGCCATTTAAGACTGTGATAAAGAAATTTAGCATAGTAGCTGGATTTCCATAAAATAATAGTTAAAATCATCAAACTAAACATTTTGCAGTATTGACCTTGCAGGTTGTGAAAGGTTGAAATGATCCAAACAAACTATGATAACGATTGATCTGATTTAAAATATAATATTTAATTCATTCTGTCTCCATCCAATGAACAGCTATCAAAATACTCTCAGTTCTGGCTTTCAAACTAAGGCTTTTGTGAAAGAACTCTTCTCCCACCACACTCATCAAATACAGGCTAAACACATAATGCAAAAATACTAATTATTTAAGATACTCAGGGCCAGATGATAAAAATTCACAGCAGTTCAGCCATTTTTCTAACCACCTCATTATCCACTTATTTAACCCATAATTTGTCTGGTTGTTTATGAGGATTTTATAGGAAACAGTGTCAAAAGCATTACTGAAGTTGAGGTAAATGTCCACTGCTCTTTCCCCATCTGTCCTGGTTTGAGTTAGAACAGAACTAATTCTCTTCAGTGATTTTACTTTTCAGCTCAGTCTCTGCACTTACAGAAGTTAACAGCATCTTTTTGCAGTGTCTCCTTCTAGCAGTGATAACACCCAATGTTTAGAGTTACTATCCAGGATTGCTGTGTGCAGAAAGGCTCTTGCTCCTGTGCAGGCCAAGGTCACTGCTGAATCTTATGCACCATGTTGGGGATGCAGAAAGTAAAAGGTCACACCTGTGGGGAGAGGTGGGCAGGACAGGTGACCCTAAACTGACCAACAAGGGATTCCATCCCATGTATGACATATTCAGTATAAAACTAAGGGATCACAAGGGTTAAGCTCTCTTCTTCAACAGCCGGCATCCAAGGAGAATGCTGTCCATTCCATCTTCAATGCTGATCTGTGTGTTCCTTCATCCAGTTCCAGAATCCAGCTCCTGAATCCAGTTCCCATCTGCCACTGAGTCCCTGCTTCACAGCATCACTGGTGACCTGATCTCTCTGCCATCAGGGGGGTTGGGTTCAATATTGGCTTTGTATATATTTCATTATATTGTTAATATTTTCTTTAAAGCTGGTTTAGTTTTCTTTTCCAGTCCATAAGTCTCTCTCCCTTATTCCTTTTCACTTCCCCTTCTGTGAGGATAGTGGGGTTATTAGAGAGTACCTGTCATTTGCCTAGAGGCCAGCCCAGCCCTGACACTTGATAGCATTGTAGAAGGCTAGCAGGCTGGTTAAGCATGATTTCTGTCTTAAATCTGTGTTGACTACTCCTAATAACCTTCCTGTACTTCCTGCCTCTGGAAATCATATCCAAAAATTAATTCCAACATCACCTTCTAGTGGACTGAGAGGAGGCTGACTGTCCTTGTGTTCCCCAGATCCTCCTTCTTGCTCTCTGGAAGACGGGAGTGACACTTGATTTCTTCTGATCATCAGGAACCTCTCCTGATCACCAAGACGTTTCAGAGACATTCAGGTGTGGTTTCTGTCAGGCTCCATGGACTTAAGTACCTTCAGTTTAAGTGTTCCCTAACGCAATGCTCTTCCATTGAGGTCAGATCTTCCTTGCTGTCTCTTCTTTGTATCTAGTTGTGATTTCATCATCAGTTCCATTGTGTTCCATTGTGTTCCTGGCAAATACGTTGTCAGCATTACCATTATCCTCCTTATATAAAAAGATTCAAATATATGAAAGCTCAAGTGCACTCAGCAACCTCTTCTAGCTGCTTCTTACCAAAGATCTTACTTAAGAGATAATTTAAATCTAATTTTCAGAAACATTTGATAGGACTCATGTTATTAAAATGTTATAGAATTAATTATACAGAAAAGTTCCTGATACAGAGAAAAAAAACTACTGTTATAAAGATATTATGACAATAATTTGGTCAAATTCTTAGTAGCTTAGACTTAAAAAAAAAAGGTCCCAATAGAAGCATATTGAGACAGTAACAGAATATGAATTGACATGTATATTTTTGCTTAGCCCTTACAATCCCACTATAAAGAACATATATGTTTGCAATTAGAAAAAAATAGCAAAAGTCTCACAAAATTCTACTTAGGACAAACATCAGACTATAGTAATTAGGATCAAGAAAGAGGGAATAGAATTCACACTAGAGATTAAACTGTCTTTATTAACTGTGATGTTGCTTCTAACATTTCTCTTGAGTTACATCCCTCCCTTTGGCATTCAAAGGAGGCTTCAGACACTCTAAAACTCAGGATGATCTGAGATTCCAGTGGAAGGCAGGAGTAGTTTGCTTCAAATGCTGTCTAACCACACATTCAGTTTCAAGGAGACATGATCAATCACAGGCTGTTGGTTGTCCATCAGGACAATTCATCACCTCCTGCTCCCTTGTGCATAGCCTCTTCAAGGGCCAAAGCTAATGAACTAGTCAAGCAGCAACCACATCTCCCAGTAGATGGACAAGTTTTACAGGTGACCAATAACCATTCTCCTACCAAAGGGGGATACTAAGGAGAAAGTAGTGGTGAAGAGCGGGGCTGGACCAAATCTAATCTACGGACTGTAACCACACAGATTCTAGTAACCAGAGGATTGTGTGAACAGGTCTGCAGGCCACAGCTTATTTACAGGTCCTGTCTTCAATGGTGCATGGTTTCTATGCCATCTTACTGAACATACATAAAAAATCCATCATGCCAGGGAAACACTAGAACAACTCTGCATTTATGGATCAAATACCTTGAACAAACTCAATATGGAGAAAATGGAAGGAACAGAGCTCTCCTTCATGTTTAGATCTACCTGTAGCTATACTCTGCTCTTCAGTGTAAAGAGGGGAAAAAAAAAAAAAAAAGGAAAGGAAAGGAAAGGAAAGGAAAGGAAAGGAAAGGAAAGGAAAGGAAAGGAAAGGAAAG
>JANIJG010016994.1:0-23307 GCA_024611175.1 Megaceryle torquata
AGTGAGATGTTTGCAGGGTTTTTTTGACCCTTGTTCTGGGTCTGAAGCTCTGGGTTTGACGGCTGAGTGCCTTGATGAGCAGCACGTGTCCCTCTGGGCAGTCCCTGTCTGGGGTGAGACACCAGGAGTTGCCCAACACCAGCAACCACCTTCTGTTCCATCCACATTAAAAATACTCTAAGCTGTGGTTTTATTTAATTATTTTTAAAGCACCAGCCCAACTCTAACTTGCAGAAATGAATCCCCGTGTGCTGGCTTACAGAAAAAAAAAAAAAGCAGCCACTGTTCAGATGAGTCTCTGAGTAAAAGAGCAGCGTAATTTTGGACTCTGACCCTTTCTGAGAGCAGCTGATTTGAGAGGCAAGCTGCCCGAGGGCTCAGCTTGTGGGGCACACAAAACATGCCTGCGAGGTTTCAATCAGCCTGCCCAGGCTTTTGTGAAATGGCTTTTTAAAGCACCACCGTATGAAGATTATTAGTATTATTTCCAGGCACGCTCTATGGCTGGCCAGATGGCACACCCCAAGTACAACTGTTTATTAACTAGACCTCAAATTCAGACCATCAAATAAAAATAATAAAAACAATAAATCCCTTTCCCGAGGCAGACAGATGATTTTGGGAGTGAACATCGACCTGACGTGCTGTCGCTACGAATGGACTCCACAGCCACTAATCAAAGGTCTATTTTGGTGGTGTTTTAAATTTGATTATCTGGGGAGATCCACACAGACCCCCCTCTGGGATGGCAGAGGATTTCTGTGCTCTGGTTTGGGTGATTTTTTTTGTTAGATGAAAAGCTGTGTGTAGTTGAAGCTGGACCTTGTGGGGCTGGATCCAACCCCGGGCTGCTCAGAGAGGGCTGATGGATCTCAGGGGGAGTGTGCTGTCCCTGTTGCGGTAACGCCTGGAAACCTCAGAGAAAACCACATTTCACTGGTCTGGATGCTGTGTAGATGCTTGCTAAAGATAGCTGTGGCCTGGAAGTGTTCACAGTCCATAGGGGAAGGGTGGAGAATGAAGCTGAAGTTTCAGGGGCCACGGTCAAGGTCACAGAGTAGCAGAGAACAAGGACTGTGACTCATCTGGGTGCACAGGCTGAGCCGGAAGCTCTGTGCCTGTGCTGCAAAGGCCAGAGGACAGTGCCTGGGAGGGGAGGGTGCTTGATGGTGGCCCCACCCCATGGTGATGTGGCCCCAGCCAGGAGCTGCCCTCCACCAGCTGTTTCTCTTAACCTCGAGCTGCAGGCTGTGTTGTCCATCCGTCCGTACTCCTCCAAGGGAATGGGAATGTCCGTGCCTGCTGGAGGAGGCAAAGGCAGAGGTGATGTTCTTGGAGAAGGACACCATGCCCAGGCTGGCCAGCCCACTTCTCCCAGGCTTACACCCCTGTGCATTTTTCTTTCTTGTTTAAGTGAGCAGAGTCCTCTGCCTGAACTCTCATCTCCCACTCCCTGTGGCCAGGCAAGGAGCCAGAGGCAGCAAAGCTGAGGACGGTGATCTCCAGCCCTCCCAGCTGGGACAGCAGTGCGAACACTGGGGCTCCTCATGCTTCTGCAGTGCCCAGCACACCCCTGCCCTCTGCATCCTGCGAGGTGGCTTTGCCCAGAATGCCACTCGTGTCCCCAAATGACCCGTGGCATGATGAACCAGCAGTGGCAGTCCTGGGTCATGGTGGGGCTCTGCCCGGGTGAGACGCAAGGGTTTGGATCGGGGGAAGCCTTTCCCTGCTGCAGAGCAGCCATCGTGCACCAACACGAGGAGCTGCCCAGACGCAGTGATTTAAATGTGTGTGGAAATAATTGTCCTGAGCAAACCTGTCCTCTGGCTGATTTATTTAGAGGAGCAGGAGTACAGAGCCCAGCTGGAAAGAGGCAGTGGGTGGTACGCTGCCGGTGAGCAGGAGATTTCAAATGACTCTGCATTTCTTTTATTTATTTACTTTAACCTTGCCAGCAGCACTGGGCTGCAAATGTCGGTAAAATCTGGCTGGGGTAGCCCAGTACATCCCAGCATTCTGGGGCCCCATGGCTCGTCCTCTGTGTCCTGGTTCAGGGCTGCCTGTGCCCCAGTGCATGGAGGCAGAAGTGGTATTACCCCGGTTTACCTCTTGCAAGGCATTCATTCGAGGTTTTCCTAGCCCAGCATGTAGGATATCGTGGCCCCTCAGCCACAGGGGTGGCATCTTTAGAATCACAAAGTGGTTCGTGTTGGAAGGGACCTTAAAGATCATCCAGTCCCAACACTCCTGTCATGGGCAGGGACACCTCCCACTAGACTAGGTTGCTCAAAGCCCCATCCAGCCTGACCTTGAACACTCAGCCCCCGAGCAGCTGTCCCCGTGTTGGGTGCACTTGCACCCAGCAGTTTGGGATGGGAAGGAGGGGGAGGGCTGTGAAGCAGAGCAGGTGCTACCAGACACCTCTCTATCTGAGCAGCCTTCCCTTACTGCTGGCTGGGGACGTGGCTCTGCAACGTGTGGTCCTGGTTCAGACACAGTTCATGCTGCAGGCTCGGTATAAGTCATGTTCGAGAGAGATCCCGTCACTCATGGCTGTTTCTTTTTTGTTGTTTGTTTAAAAAAAAAAAGGGGGGGAGGGGGATAAAGCATGAATATAACTGCCCAAGTGTCAATTCAGTGATGCTCTTGCCCCTCGAGGGGATCTCATGCTTTGTGCTCCTATCAAGAATTGAGGCAGAGCATCCCTGAGAGCATTTGTACGCGGCTGTCCCCTGGAGGGGGAACGTGACCGGGTGGAAAGGGGAGAGCTGTGGGCTGGGCAGTCGTCATCCCTGTGTGCAGCCTTTGTAGGGCTTCTCTTTGGAGGGGTTGATCTTATGACCCTCACTCGGATGGCTTTGCAAGAGAGTTGCTGGTGAGAGTAAGGTCAGCAGCACTGGGCAATGCTTTTTGTTTCAGGTCTTTGAGTAACGCTGGGGTTTCTGAAGGAGCTTGGGGAGCTGGGCAGGGATTGCTGCATGCTGGCCTTGCAGAGGTGGTGGCATGTGAAAAGATGCAAAGAGATCATGGAGTTGGAGAGCTATAAGGAACATCAGTCCTGGTGGTCTTGGGAAGCACCCAAGTGGGTCACAGGCTAGAGACACCTTGAGCCTCATGCAGTATGAAGCTACATGAGGTACAGTTTTGGAGTTTTCTTGTCAGAAAATGCAGATCTGTTGAAATTCGAGGATTTTGTGGAACTTCACCAGCCTGGGCAGGAAGGGTGCTCGTGGTGATGGTTTGAGATGAGACACCTCATGTCTCCAGGGCTTCTGCCCATCCCAACTACAGGAGGTTATCTGGGGGAAGACAGTGTTCTCATTTGGCACAGAGAAAAATGTCATCTTCTGTCTTTAGACTGTCATCACAATTCTGAAACATCTCTTCATTGTGTGGGAACTGTATTCCCATCCTGCTGTATTTTAGCAGTCCAGTAAACCACACTGGGCACTGCTCCTCTTTGGAGATAAGACCTCGGGAACCCAACTCCTCAAGGACTTATTTAAAAAAAAAAAAAAAGCAAAAAAACCCCAAAACACAACCAAACCCCCTCTTCCTTCCTTTTCCCTTATTTTCAGAAGATTGGTCTCCCTTTTTTAGACTGGCTGAGCACAAGCAGTAGCTCATTATCTCCCAGTAATGCCTTGTCAGCATCACTCTGCAGAGAACAGAATTTTTTTGCAGCGGAAATTGTTACATGTGGACGTCAAAAGCAGAAGAATACCCCGTCAGTCTGTATTTTTCTGTGTGCTTTAATTGTCTCTCTCCTATTCCAGACACTGATACCTGATTAGCTCTCCTCCTCACTTCCCCACCCAGTTTGTTCAGTTGCAGACTGGGATGGGAAGCGAATGAGTGACTGGACGCAGCGGCTGCGAAAGGTAGATTGTTATCATCTCCCCTACAGTGATTGTGGCTTCACAGAAATCCTGTTATTTTGTTGATTTTCCAGCAGGCTTTGCCGTTCCCGGGTGTCTGTTGCAGACTTGCTGCTCTGGTAAACATGACTGCCCTCAAAAAAAAAAAAATACTGGCTCAACTTTTTAAGCTCTTGTGGCTCAATTCTGGTTTGCGGAGGTGGTGCCCAGCCTGCCGTCAGGCAGTGCTTGTTGCCCGTCCCTTTGCTCCTACAGGGAGGCATCAGTAGAGATCTGGAGGAGGGAGGGGCTACACTGGGCAAAACTGCTGTGTCCAGTGGGGACCAGCCCTGCCTCCCTGCCTTCCCCGTTGATGCGTCCTCCTTAGCTTTGAGGTTGCTTCTCCCACCCTCATATTTTTGTCAACTCCAAGGGATGCTCTGGGCAGCTGGGACCCATCATTTGGGGTTGAGATTTTGCAGTTAGGCTTTTGCTGCTCCTCCTTGTGCCAAACCATAGAGAACTCCATCCAACCTCGCTCTCCAGGGTCACCGTGATCTTCCTATCGCTTCCTCCCTCCCCAGCCACCAAGGTCCCAGCGGGTGGTGCCAGGAGGGCACCCGGAGGAGCCGGCACAGCCCCGGGCTGAAGGTCCCCAGCTTTCCCAGCAGCTTGGGGCATCCTGAGAGGGGGAGATGGGTCTGTGGAGGCGGCGGTGGCCAGACAAGGTGGCCCTTTGACATTTACAGAATGGCCTTTCAGAGCTGTGAAGTGTCCCTGCTCCGTCGAGAGCTGCCATATAAACAGATGCCGTTCCCCGGCACAAAGCGAGGAATGCGGCGCACAATGGCCCAATGTTTGCTGCAATAAAGCCCCGTTTCTTCTGCCCTCCACAAAGGCAGCTCTGAGCGGGGTGTCGGGCGCAGGGCTCGGCCGCGGGGCTCGGCTGCGGTCGCACTGACCCTTCCACCAAAGCTGGTGGCTTTGGTTTGAGTCGAGGGAGCGGGGAGTGAAACCCAACCGCGTGCTGCGCGGGGCTGTTTCCTGCTCTCCGCTTCCCCACGTGCTGATAGTCAAATTTAACTGAACTGCAGGAAAGTCAACACGTGGGTTACCAGGGTTCTCGGTTTGCTCGGATAGCAGCGTTGGTTTTCCGTGGAAGCATCTTGGAGTGTTCAGCTTTCAAATGTTAACTTTTCTGTGTTGCTCGGAAAAATGTGAGCGAGACTTATCCCCTGGCTGCTGTCAGACATCACAGAAAATCAGCACAAAAGGAGCTGGGCTCGCTGGAGAAACGCACCATTTTTAGCAACATCTCTTCTGAATCTTCCTAATCTTGTGCAGCATCCTTTTGTCTTATTCCATCAAAGTGTGACAAAGCCTTTTCATGAGGGTTGTTTTACAGATGCTCGTAGTTCAGCACCAAGGTTTTCCCTCATTCATATGGAGAGCTGTCGGTGCTGTTGATTGTGTATGTGACAGGAACAGCTCTGGGCCCAGCTGGGATGGATCCATAGAATCATAGAATGGCAGGAGTTGGAAGAGACCTCTGGAGACCATCGAGTCCAACCCCCCTGCCAGAGCAGGATCACTCAGGGCAGGCCACACAGCAACAGATCCAGACGGGTCTTGAAAGTCTCCAGGGAAGGAGACTCCACCACCTCTCTGGGCAGCCTGTTCCAGGCTCTGTCACCCTCACAGGAAGAAGTTTTTCCTCCTGTTGAGGTGGAACTTCCAGTGTTTCCCCTTGTGACCATTCCTTCTTGCCCTATCACAGGGCACAATTGAAAAGAGCCTGGCCCCTTCTACTTGACCCCCACCCTTCAGATATTTGTAGCTGTTTATAAGATCCCCTCTCAGGCTTCTCTTCTCCAGGCTAAACAGGCCCAGGGCTCTCAGCCTCTCCTCACCAGAGAGATGTTCCAGTCCCTTAATTATCTCTGTATCTCTGTTGGACTCTCTCTAGCATTTCCCTGTCCCTCTTGAACTGAGGAGACCAGAGCTGAACACAACACTCCAGCTGTGGTCTCACTAGGGCAGAGCAGAGGGGGAGGAGAACCTCCCTGGACCTGCTGGCCCCACTCTTCTTTATGCACCCCAGGATACAACGGCCTTTCCTGGCCAATGATGGGCATAGGTGTGATCAGAGGATTACGAGGCAGTGGCTGGGAGGGGGTGGGGATGCAGGCGAAGCTGGAGATGCCTCTGGGTCAGGGAAGGGCTGGCTGGAGCCCTTGCTTTCCTTTCTTGGGGCAGCACAGCCCCTCACCAACTCTTCTGGGGATGGTCCTGGCAAGCACCATGTCCTGGGAGATGCTGTGGTGCGAGGGGTGAGCGCGCGTGCTCTGTGCTTCACGATGAAGACAGTACGTGTACTTGGCAAAGCTCTCCTTCAAATCAGTGGGGGGCTTTCTGTGGCTCCTCTGCATCACATACCCTGGTTTGAGACCTGTGGGAGTTCCCTCCTTCTCTGACTCTGCCCCAAAATCTTACCAGTCTCCTATGTTTTAAAACTAAAGGCACAAAAGCTTGGTGCTGTATGATTTTGACTGGCTCTGCCTTGCTCGGGCAGCCCCTGGCTCTCAACAGCAGCTGGGCATCCAGGTTTTTGTGGCAGCTGGGAAAACATTTAAAAAGAATTTCTCCCTTCCCTCCTCCTTGGAGAGGGGAGAGAAGAAAAAAAAAAAAAAAGGAAGAAAATAAATGATTAGAGCTTGCTAAGGGTTTTCTGTTACACCATTAGACTGTGCACAGCATGTCTCCCAACAGCCCTCCAGGCTACGGTCCTCCCTCTTCCCATCCATCTTGTGTCTGTCATGTCCCTTCTAACTTAAGGATGCGTCTGTGGAGGAGGAGTGGAAACCTGCTGCAGATACAACTGCACATTGTGATCTGTCTCAGGTGACAGATATTTTAATGCTTTTATTTGTGCTTTCGTTTTTCCTTTGTGATGAGGCTGTGAGTCCCCGTGTTCTCCTGTGCTGAGTGGTGCAGGGTTAGGGCATTGCTCAGGCAAGAGCCTGTCCAGTCAGTGTGTCATTCCCCGGCCACCAGACCTGGCAGGAAATGGTCTACGGGTTTCTCTGTGGCCTCAGAGCTGTGGATGCTCCTTTTTGGAAGTGTTCAAGGCCAGGTTGGATGGGGCTTTGAGCAACCTGGTCTAGTGGGAGGTGTCCCTACCCATGGCAGGGGGGTTGGAACCAGATGATCTTTAATGTCCCTTCCAACCCAACCCATTCTGTGATTCTCAGGGCAGGCATGAGACAGGATTTTGGAGGTGTTACCTGTTCTCTGTGCCCTGCTCCTTGGACACTTTTTCCAAGTAGGTTCAATACTATCTGCAATCCTCTTCTTTAACAGCAGCCAGAGTTACACACAGAGTGTTTGTGGGGGTGTCTGTGTGGTATCCCCTTGACTTCTGTAGCTGTAAAGCTGCATTCCCATGTAACAGTCTGACCACGGGGAACATTTGGTTGCCACCAGTTCTACAAATCACTTGGTGGGTGATGGGTTTTCCAGCATCCTGTGATGGTTCCTCTTGGGTGGAGTGGCAGGGGGCTGTGAGGGGTGGAAGTGAAAGCAGACTGGCTTTTGCAGACATATTTTGGGGTGTAGGCTGTTACCCTTTGCTCAAGATTTTGCTTTTATTTACAGCCCTTCCCCAGTGTCTGCTGGTGTGCTGCTGCCCTGGGCAGACACATTCTGCCACTGGTTGCTGTCCAGCCCCAGGCTATCTCCCTGCAGGCATCGAGATGGCAGATCCTAAGGCATAACATGAAGCCCAAGGGCTGAGGGTGATTAGATGCACAAGTCCTGCCTTGGGGGGGGTCCCAAACCTAGTGTGTGGCCTTCACCCCCAGAGGGTCAGATCACTTGGCATCAGATCTGAGCATCACACGTGGTCAGCCCCTCTCCCTGCTGGCCAGCTAATCACTGCCTGCTCCTTCTGCCAGGATCTCTTGTTCTGGTGATGTTTCTAATCATGAGGAGACATATATAAAACTGATGGATGGTGTGATGATGATATGCACAGCCTACACAGTCTTTAAGGTTAAGTATATTCATAAAAATCTAGTAGAAACCAGGGCTGGCAGGAGACTTTTGTTACTGGAGGTCTGGTTTTGTCCCAGTTCATCCTTCCATCGATTCTTTTGTGAGACCTAAAAACTGTCTGGCTTCAGTGGAGTTAATAATAATCTAAAATGGAGTTGAGCAATTGATGTTGCTGCATCAAAATATTTCCCTCTTCCCTTCCCCCTCCCCCCCATTTCCCCCAAAAAAGAAATTCCTGGCTGATACTCAAAATCCAGTTCAGTTCTCACTGTGCAAGTATTAAACTGTGGGTCTTTTCTTTCAAGTTTTTGGACTTTTATGGACACAATTGGTCTGTTAACAGGACTTTTTTTTTTTTTTTTTTTTTTTGGTGTGGTTTCAATGCATTTATATCATTGACCTTTGCTTTAAAAAGTGTCTGACAGTCTTTGCTGGGCTGGAGCTATGAAAAGGCGTGTTGTAAGGGGGCTTTATTCTATGGAGGCAATGACCACAGGCAAAGCTTTATATTTGCTGAGTGATTTAATTCTTGCACATGCAGAACTTGGCTCTGTGCCATGTGTAACATGTTGAGAAAAGGTCTGCTTGAGAGGCATTAAAACCAAACTTTCTAAATCTGTCTTTTTTCTTTTTTTCTTTTCTTTTCTTTTTTTTTTTTTTGCTAAATAGCTTGCTTTCCTGTTATTTTTAAACTAATGAGTAAAATCAAGGGACAGTGCCCCAAAATGCTGCATTGAGCTCTAGCAGAGTCAGTGGAGAAGTGAACCTCCTTTAAAGTCATGGGGTGGGAGTCTAGATGGAAGGGTGCCCGCTGGGAGGAAGAAGAAGGTGTCATTGAGATAAAGCTGCAATCGAGGGACAGGAGAGGGCAAAACGAAGCAGCACCCTGAACAGGGAGGGTGAAGATTGTACAGCTCTAGTGCTTGGTCCTGTAAAGTCCTACTCACAGGGCATGTCCTCAGAAGATGTGTTTTCAGGCTAAATATCAGACCTCTCCCCCAGATTAGTTGTTTTTTCCCTTTCCCATCCCCTGCCCACTTACAGGAGTATCTGCCTGGTAGCAGTCAGAAGCAAATAATAACAAACTGCTTTTTGTTTGCTCTTATTTTAAACACTGTGACAACATTTGGATTAATGTTAGGTCTTGTGAAAAGCTCTTTAAAAGTCAAATGTACTGAGCTGCTTAACAGCATCCCTTTGAATTCTGCAGCTGCCTGCTGCAATTCCAGATAATGGTCTGGAGAGCAAGGAAACATCATCTTTCTTTCTCCCTTTTGTAATCAGTCTATTAAATATGCCTGAAGCTTCATACTCGGGAACGATTTAATTGTGTAGCCACTTGGGCTGAGTTCCGTATTTTGGTGTGCCTCTGAGTATTTCCTCTTCCTTTGGCAAGCGAACGAACAACAGAAATACTAAATTATGTTAATTTTGAACAGAAGCGATGTCTTCCCAAAAACATTGCAATCTACTGCGTTTCAAATGGAAACAACATGTTGACAGCACGTTGAGCCATTTGGAGCCTCTCTTAGTTTTAATCAGCACATTTTTTTTTTTTTCCAGGGGCTTTTAGAAGCAAATTGTGCATCGCTCGTTCTTCCCCAGGAGGAACGAGGGAGAACAATAGATTACCTTTGTGCAGCACATCGAGCCTGGAATAATGAGTTGAAAAAGTGTATGAGGAGGGAGGAGGTTATATAGGGGGAGAGCTAAGAGGGGAGTGCATCCAGTGCTGTGCAGAAGGTGCTCGGTGGATGGCACCTGCCTGGTCTGCAGCTGCAGATAAAGCCATCTCCTGGAGGAGGACAAATCACCTCCTGGAGGAGACCAAAGTCAGCCAGGCTTTTCCCAAGAAAGCTTGGACCAGATGATTCTTGAGGTCCCTTCTAACTTGGTGTTCTATGAATCTATGGTGTATATTTGGGTTGCTGTCCTGGCTTCCCTATGCAGTGCTCAGAGGTTGAGGTTTCTGGCTGGTGACCTCGGAGCTATTGGGGGTGTGGGGAGGTGCTTCTGTGCTCTCTTGTCCTTGACTCAGGCGTTAGAGGGTGGGATGAGCCACAGCTGGCAGTCGCTGTGCCTGGGGGTTTGATGGGAAAGAGCATTTTATCCATTCCTGATTTCTCTGAGAGTTGAGCCAAAAGGCTGCTGGTATAGAGAGTTGCTTAGGAAAGTGGTAGGTTTGAAGGCTCGCCATGGAAAGGCAGAGGAATGAGGGTAACCCCTGCTTTTTATAGCCTCCTGGTATTTGCTCATGCCAACTAACACAAATACCCTCTATTTTCACAGTATCGCAGGATCACAGGGTGTCAGGGGTTGGAAGGGACCTTGGAGATCTTCAAGTCCAACCCCCCTGCCAGAGCAGGATCATATATTGCAGCACAGGTCACAGAGGAACACAGCCAGGCAGGTTTTGAAAATCTCTAGAGAAGGAGACTCCACAACCTCTCTGGGGAGCCCGTTCCAGAATTTTAACTGGGCAGAGCTCCACCCTGCCTGCAGTCAGACTTGGTGCCCAAGCAAACAGGCTCCTGTCTGGGATTAGTTGTGGTGCAAGATCCTGGGGAAGGGAAAACCCTCTCCTGGCTTTCCCTGGCTCCTACTGGCTAGAAGAACTTGGCTGGGGAGAGTGGCTTTGCCCGGGTGGCTATGAGGATGTTGAGTGGAAGGGGTAAATAGGATCATGGAGGAGAAGCAGGAGGGTAGGTGGCTGACACCTGCCCAGGCTGAAACTTGAGCAAGACACCTGAGCTGCTGCACCAGCCCTTGCGAGAGCTGGGAGAGCAGGTGGAGACAGGGAATTGCCTGCTCACCCAAAAATCAGGAGGTGCCAACATGGAGAGGAGGTGATTGTCCACACGGGTGCTCTTTTCTCCTTCGGGCATAGTCATCACAGGTGTCCCAGTGTCCTGTAGGACCCAGTGCTGGGTGATGCTGGGATTGGAGAGGGGCTGTCAGAGCATCTGCTGGGGCTGACACATAGGGATGGCTTTGGGCCAAGGTTCTACAGAATGAGTGATGATTTCTGGTGCCCAGCTGGAAGGTGTTGTCTGGGCAACTGGTTTTGCAGAGGCTTGGCCCTTCTTGAACTCCTCATTGCTTTTTGGAAACTGTTGCCCATGGGTTTCATGTCCGGCTTCCAGCAGGAGCTTCTGCGCAGAGTTCCCCGCTCAGGAAAGGGAGTTGAGAACCCTGACCACAGGTTTGTACTTTGGGTGCCTCCCAGCACATCCAGATCTCCCTGTTTGTTTTCCTCTGCGCAGCTCTGGGAAATGCCAGTGTAAAGTTGGTGTCACGGGCCTGAAGTGTGACCGGTGCAGTGATGGATACTACAGGTTTAATGAAACCACCTGCGAGCCGTGCCAGTGCAACAACCACTCCAAAACCTGCGACCGCTTAACAGGTAACTCTCCTCTTGTGACTGTGGTGGGCACAGACTTTACACGTCTCCTCTGTCTCTGTTTTTCTTTGCCGTTTTCGTTCAGCAGACCTCTGCTCTCATCCTATTCATCTGCATCTTTATGCCTTGAGTACTCAGAATCTTCACCTTAAGATTGCACCCAAGATGTGGGGCAAGGCCAGAGCTGGTCCTGTTCTCAAGGGAGTCAATAAATGCTGCCTTATTTAGCCCAGGCTACAGTGCAGAGCCTTCATTCTGCAGTCTCCATCAGAAAGCAGCACTCTATTGTTCTCTGCACTTAAATACACAACACAGGCTCTTAAGGAGCTTTTGTTTAACTGCTGTTTACCTGGAAACATCTACTGTACTGGCACTGACGTAAGGTGACTGTTATTGCCACAGATAACAAGACTAGTGCTGGAAAAAACTGGCAGCACCTAATTAATATTGCCCACTTTTTATAAACTTGCTGCCTTCATTTTCCTCGGTCGGTTCTTTGACCGCCCCTCGCTCCTGTAGATGTTGATGGAGTGCAAATGTCGAGGCACCTCTGCTTGAATAGCTTATGTGAGGGCAGGGGGGAAACTAATTGCTTTCCCATTTCCACTGAAAGGAGAGGTCCCGCAGGAGCAATGTTATGTGAGTGCCTGTGCAACCAGAGCTCACACCTCAAAATCCAAATTCTCATCAAAACTTCCAGGCTGAAATACAGTTCTGTAATATTGATCCAGGAGCTTAGAAAGGAGTAATAGCTTTAAGCATGTTGCAGGGTTTTTGTGTAGCTGACAGAGGCAGAGCTCATCATATAAAGTATTTCTGGGCAATTTCTGCTCTGGTGGCTGTTCCCTCGTGGCCTGTGTGTTAGCAGCAGAGGAACGGGCGGCCGCAGTGCTGACTGTGCCCAAGAATCACAGAATGGTTCTGCTTGGAAGAGACCTTTCAGATCATCAAGTCCAACCGTTCCCCCAGCACTGCCAGGGCAGCACTAACCCATGTCTCTCAGCACCACAGCTCCACTGCTTTGAAAGCCCTCCAGGGATCACGGGGACTCCACCACTGCCTTGGGAGCCTGGGCCAGGCCTGGACAGCCCTTGTGGGGAAGAAATTGTTCCTCAGCTCCAACCTAAACCTCCCCTGGTGCAACTTGAGACTGTTTCCTCTTGTCCTGTCACTTCTTCCTTGGGAAAAAAGACCGACCCTCCCCAGATTCAGCCTCCTGTCAGGGAGCTGTTGAGAGCCAGAAGGTCTCCCCTGAGCCTCCAGTCTGAACAACCCCAGGTCTCTCAGCTGCTCCTCGCCACACTTGTGCTCCAGCCCCTTCCCCAGCTCCATTGCCCTTCTCCGGACATGCTCCAGCCCCTCAATGTCCTGCTGGGGGTGAGGGGCCCAAAACTGATCCCAAGATTTGAGATGTAGCCTCCCCAGTGCCCAGTACAGAGGGACAGTTCCTGCCTGGATCCTGCTCGGCATTGAGGGCAGCAGCAGGCACCAGGTCAGCACTGCCTGAGGATGAATTACCACATCTGTTCCTGGACTGAAGTTCATGTGCTTATGTCCTACCAGTGCTGAAGGAGATAAGATTATACCTAAAGCTGTGCACACATCAGCTGCGTTACTGATTTGGAGCTGGGTGTGTGGGTTTTGTGAAGGAGTAAGATAATCTGCTTTTCCTTTTTCTCCCTCAATGTTCCCTCTGCTCTTGATTAAAAAAAACCACCAAACCAACCAAAACCCATCACAGACCTTGCCTCCAGGATAGGGTTGTTCAGGCAGCCCTTCTGCTGGGGCTGTCCAGCACTGAGCACAGCATTGCAAAGAGAAACCCTCTTTTTGGTTAATGACCTATTGTTGATTTGACAAAAATCCCTTTTTTCAAATTTTCCTCCATCTGCTTTATTTGCTGCCAGGGGTGGGGGAACCCAACAAAACCAGCACAGAGAACAGCTAACTAAAAATTAGATCTGATATTTAATAAGTAAGGCAGCATGCTCAGCCTGCTCTAGAGACTGCACTTTGCGTGACCTCCCCAGCTTTGCATCCACTCTGTGTAGTCTTTGTCAAATTTTCGAGGTTTCTTTCACATTACTGCTGTACTTCGGGCTCCCTCTGCTGTCCCTGCGACTGGCTCGGCACAGCCTCACTCGGCCTTGCTCAGCCCGGGAGGAATATTCAAAATTATTGGGTTGGAAAAGGGGCAGCCAGAGCTCCCCGGGCAACAAGCGCTTCCTCTGAGAGACCCTTGTGCTCCACGTTGTGCCTGTGCGGTGAGTTTGGTGGTTTCTCCCCAGCTGGGGTACTGTGAGTGCTGATCCTTCCTGAGGGCGTTATCAAGATGGGAAGTGCTATTAATTATTAAGGCTTTCCACAGCGATACCTGATTACAAGCCTCTGCCTGTTTTGCATGGCTGAGCAACTTGCTGAGTCATCAAAAACGCAGCCATTTTGCAGGGTTGGTGCAGGTAACTGGGAGTGATTTCTGCTGATGGGAAAGACGTCGGTCCTGAAATGACCAGGACTGTACAGAAAACTCAGGTGTGATTCCAGATTTATGCCACCATTAACGCCTGCAGAGCACGGTTCAAGGCACCCTTGTTGCTGATCAGGCAAATTAACCTGCGAGCTGCTCTGTCCCTGGCATCCTGCTGGAGCAGCTGATTGAGGTTTGCAACTAGAGAAACAGTCTAGCAGATAATTTTCCCCTCTAACCCTGACATCTCTCCCACAAAACCCACTGGCTCGTGTCTGACAAGCTGTTGGGTGAAGAGCAAACAGTGTGTGGGAGCAGGCGCCGAGCAAGTGTCCTTAGTCGGGGGGGGGCTGCCAGCCTCACCGCGAGGGGTGAATCAGCCGTGTCCCAAAAGCGGCAGCTGCTGGGGTGTGCTGGGGTTTGCCTCCTGCCCTGGGCACGAGGGTTGGCTGCCAGGATGTGTTGGGCTTGCTCGGGGATGCTCAGCTGTAGAGTCATCGGTGTGGAAAGAGAAGAGTGGGAGCCGTGCAGCATGTTGGGCTTCCAAAGGAGCCAAACTGTTCCGATATGAAGGAAGTAAATCTGCTGTGGTTTTTTTAACAGTCAGCATTAACCTAATTCAGGGTTTCTTTTTCTGTGGTTAATGCTGATATGAGACTTTTCCATGCCCCTCCAGCACTGCTAGATTAGCTCAGTAATTCTCCTCTCTTTGCTTATATATGTGGTGAATAAACTGCTCTGTGCTGCTCTGGCTTGTTAGAAGGTGGCTGTTGCCTCTTCAGGGTCTTGTACATGGGATTTCATCACATAAGCTTCCCTCAGGTCTCTGCCACCTCAGCAAGGAGCCCGTTGGATTACAGGATGTTTCTGTTGATGGATGGGCTTTTGATAGAGGCCACGTTCTTATAACTGGGAAGATTTTTCTTTCTCTGGTCGCAATAGTATCAAAATGCAATGTAGAGCGCCACTAGGACACAGCCTTTGCTAAGACACAGCACATCAATTTTCTGATTCAGGGGCTTCCCCAGGAAGGGGAGGTGGCTCACGTGAACCCCCAGTTCTCCTCTGTTTCTCTGGGAAGGTCAGTAATTGCTCCTGCCTTGTGCCTGTGATGGGGATGGAGGACCTGGAGCCACACTGCTGGGATGGAGCCATCTCCTCCCAGAGCAGGACAGTGGCACTTCCTTACATCTGACCCCCAGCTCTGTGGGATAGGAAGAGACTGCACACAGACAGACAGACACACAGGGACCCTGTTTGGGAGTCGAGGATTTGAAGCATCAAGATTCTGTCTCACTGGCACAGATGCCAACTGAAACCCCCGTCCTTAAGGACTGTTTAGTATCAATAGCATGTGTTTACCCGCTCTGACCCTTTAAAGTTACAAGCTGTGGGTCTCTCTGCCAGGCTTCCTACTTTTTCACGGTATTTGTGTTGTGCCTGTGGAGGGGAAACAACCATGAGAAGGTCATAAGAGGCCAGGATAGTGTTTTGGCCGGAGGGTATCCAAAAATCACCTGCTATCTCTGATAATTGAGGGCGCTCCACGTGGCTTCTTGCTCCAAATGTTCTGCTCCAGTTCCTGCTGCCGAGCGGTTGTTTGTGCTCCTGTCCCTTCTCCAGGCACCTGCCTGCACTGCCAGGAGAACACCCAGGGCAGTCACTGTGAGCTCTGCAAGGAGGGCTTCTACAGCAGCACCCATCCTGCCCACGCCTGCCATCGCTGCCCGTGCTCCACCGTGGCATCGACCGGCACCTGCCGAATACGTAAGGCTTTTGTTTTGGTCTGATTCCTCAGATAATGAATGTAGCTCTTTTCAATTAAATTGCTACTTGGAACATATCAGCCTGGTGAGGGGTTTTATAGCCCGTGAACCTCCTCTATGTGGGAACCTGGGCACCTTGCTGGAAGCAGCACCCACCTCCATGCATCCCTGGTGCTTGTGTTGCCTCTTGTGAGAGCAGCTGTGCAGAGGAGGCATCAGAAATCTCCATTACAGGCTTCAGCCTGCTCTGAAGAGCCTGCAGAGGTTTGCAGAGAGAAGCTGCTGAGCCTGTGGTAACCAGGAGAGGTACAGGAGGTGGCCAGCAGTGCCATGTAGCTGTCTGTACCTCTGTAAGTCCTCTTCTGAACATCGCTATGGGACTCCAAACAGATATTGCCCGATCTTCCTGCTCTATTTTCATGTAACTGAGAGAAGAAGGTATAGCTGTAATAAATATTAAGAATTTTTTTTAATGTATTTCCATAATCAGTTTTACAATCAAGCCACCTCTGGCTTCGTATAGGCCAAAAAGCTCCTGTAGATTTCTAGCACCTCACTATAGTTCCAGCTGTTTTCTGAAATTGGCTGTTTGAGATGGAAATGTTGAGGAGTAACAATCTGTTTGCTTAGCAATGTGCTGAGCATGCTCTGTGATGCTGGTACAAGGCATCCAAAACCCCTAAAGCTTTTCTTTTTTTTCTCTAGGAACAAAGAAACTGCTGCAGTTCAAAAGTTGTATTTTCAGCTTAAAATTTGAGATTGGATAATATTCAGTGGCTGCTGACTTTTGTCATAGTGACTTGTGGTCAGGTGTCACGGAGCAAATCCCAGAGCGGGTGTTTCTCTGCAGGGGGCTGTGGCACTCACCTGGTTTGCTTCCTCTGCTCTTTAGAGCCTGGTGAGACTGCCCCGAGGTGTGACCAATGCAGAAGGGGTTACACTGGCCCGAACTGCAACCGGTGCGACAACGGCTACTACAACTCCGACAGCATCTGCGTAAGATGTAAATGCAATGGGAACGTGGACCCAGCGCGGTCACCCAGCGTGTGTCAGCCGGAGAGCGGGGAGTGCATCGGCTGCCTGTACCACACTGCTGGCTTTCACTGCGAGGGGTGTGAGGATGGCTATGTCAGAGACCCCCAGGGCACCAACTGCACCAAGAAAGGTAAAACGTGCTCCTCGAATCCGTGCCAAAGCTTGCTCTGCTGCTCAGGTGGGCACAAGGTGCCCGAAGGCTGGGGAGGGAATGCTGTTAATCGTTCACATGGGTTTTTATTCATCTTGCCTGTGGTACAGAGAAGAAAAACCAGGTCTTCATAACACATTGGTGCCTATTGGCCTTGAAATTTGTTGGGTCAGAGGTAGCTCTGTAACCACGCTGATTCCCAGACTGTGGCAGGCTCCTCTGGTGAACAAGCTGGAAAACAGAAACTGTTTGCAGTGTATTTAATTGTAGGTTTTCAGATTTCCATTGCTTGATATACTTGATCTTTTAGTGCCCAGTGAATTGTCCTTATTGACTAGTCTGTTCAGTAGCACTGTCTAGTTTCCTAGAAAAGGTATTTTTAACAAATTTTGTCACTCCCCATATTCTGCAAACCAAACTATTTGGACCAAGTTTAGATATTCTCTTTTTTTTTGCTTTCTAAATGGGGAAGGCAAAGTGCAAAGTGGTGGATCCAAATTTCCACAGTCAGTCAATACCAGAATTACTGGTACCCACTCTGGGGGTGTCTCATCACTCTTCAGTCCACATCCAAGGCAGAGGATGTAGCATCTCAGATGCAAACTAGCTGTGGAACTTACCAAGGCTACTACACAGCGGGAGAACTTGTAGTGAAATGAGAAAAAATGGTTCTTAAGTTGCTTCTTCAGTGGTTATCAGGAATTTGGTCCACAAGGTGGATCTCCAGCTCCATGTGTGGAAACATTCCCAGTGTTATGTATTAGATAAGAGAACTGAGAGTTCAGGAAGGTATCTGGGCCCAAATTCATCCTTGTCACCAACAGAGATTTAATTCAGATCTTCCATTAGGAGCTAATGTGGTTTTCACTCCCATGCTGCTCTCCGGAGGTGTAATCACAGAGTCCTTCTCTGCGTGGGGAGATGATCAATACAGAAAAGTTGAATGCTCATTAGCTGTAACTGGGCTGTTACAGGGCTGGAAACGGCGCTTTTGCATCAGGTCATCCATTATCTCCCCCTGCACAGCTCTGTCTTTGTGCAGAGAGCTACATGACCTTGCTCTGGTAAAATCCATATGTATGGCTTTGCTTGTCTACCTGCAGTTCACACCGTTCCACTTTATTTTACTGCCATTGTTACAGCCAGTTCCTGATCTGGGGCAAGGGCGTCCCCTTTCAAAAGGCCTGGGACATGTTCTTCTAGCTCTCCTGTTTCCTTGACACCTGTTTCTTTTTCTTATTCAATAATTAAAGCCATGCAGTTTCTTTCCAGTTTCTTACACACAATTTGCCTAAAAATTGACACGTGGAGGTACTGCCCGTTAACTAGTTTTAGGTTAAGGTTTCCATAAACCACTCGTGCATTTGAGTGGCCTGGATCTGAGCAGCTTCTAGAGTGAAACCATCACCCAGACTCTACTTCAGTTGAAGGCAGCACATTTTGCCCAGCCTGGGTGCAGCTAAAGCCAACCTCGAGTATCCCCAGGGGCTATCCAGAGTCTTAAACCTGACCAGGATTGTGATGCTTTCAAGGCCGGGGGAGAGAATATTCTGAGGACGTTTGGGGTGACCAAAGTCAGTGTTTTCGACCCCTGGGTGGCTGGTGTTCCTGGTGCCACAGTGAGGCACAGCAGCGAGGGCTCGGCGATGCAGCGTGGCATCGTGCCACCCGGCCGAGCGTCGCAGCCTTCCCCGAGAGCTGGCGCGTGGGCTGCTGGCACAGCCCCGGCTCCCGCTGCTGCTCATTCATCGCAGGAGGCAGCAGAAGCTCTGCAGAGCCTGCGTTTCAATCAAGCAGCTGGATACGGCGCTCACGTCAAAGCTGCCAAAGCAGCCCATTGACTGAACAGCTGCCGCTCTCAAGGAGCCGCTTCAGGACATCTGGAGGGTTGGCAGGGCCGTGGAGAGCGGAAACAGGCCTCTCTGTATCGCAGCCCAAGAGCGACCGTCCGCGGGCACAGCGCGGCTCTGTTCCACCGTGACGTTACCGTCAGCTCCAGGAAATGTTTTCACCCCTGTCCCCCTTGCCAGCACTTAGCTGATGCTGACTCACAAATAAAGCCCAGAAAAGTCCAGTTTCCTTGATGGTGAATCAGCCATTGTCTCTGTTCTGGGTTTTAGTTTTTTTTTTTTTCTAATTATAGCTACTGGCAGGATTTGCCAAGAATTGAGTATTGATGAAGGAATTTGGAAAGGGTGACTGAATTCCTCATGCCCTTCTCCCGGGACTGTATCCAGGAACTTCTTGCTTCTGTCACATTGCTTCCTACTGCAAAATTCTGCCTGTTATCCCACAGAGAAATGGGTTCTGGCATTCAGCATCATGAGCATCCTTATCAGCCTAGGGCAGGACCTGCAGAGAATAGAGATGCTGCTGCAGGGAGGGGACTCTGAGCAGGAGCCTAAATGAGGTGTGTGATGCCCCCTCCAGAGGAGTTTCTTTCTCCGTTGCCTGAAATGGGAATGTGACAGCCCAGAGTTAACTCGTGGGAGTTCCCCCGAGGGCCTGTGCTGAATATTTCCAGCTCCTGTTGCCATTGGAGATGCAACTTAGTGCAAAATTAGTCCTTCGAAAGTGACTCTCATATTCGGTCATAATTAGTAGAAGATCTCTTCAGGAGAGCTGGATCAATACAGCCTGGCACCATCAGCTGTAATTGCAGCTGTAAGTGGGATTAAAGTGAAATTGCATTTTTGATGGCAGAAAGAGAAATGGAAGAGAGTGGGAAAGAGGGTGCAGAAAGTCCTGTGGAGCAATAGAGAACGTTTTAGACTTCAGCTTCTGGAGGGTTCCTGATGCCTTAACTTGAGAATCTAAAATAGATCAGGGTGCTCGTGTGAAGAAAATGCTTTATTAGTTACAGTTGAGAGCCTAATACTCAGGCTCTCATGGTGCTTTCTGAGGCTTATAGCTCAACCAGTTTGAAGAAGGCATAATGAATTTGCATCCCCCTTAGAAGATCTCCAGTGCTAACTTGTCACTGACTTCTAGACCTGAAAAAGGAGTTAGCCTATGCCTGCTGGAAGTGAGACATGTTCTTGGCCATTTGGTGCCTGGGAACAGGCTGCAGAGGAAGGTGGAGCTTGTGGCAGAGCCTGGTAGTTCCCACGTTCTCATCCTTCATGTACAGACATACACCAGCAGCTGTAACCAAACCAGGATCCAAGCTGACTTTTTGTGTTCAAAAGCTTCATAAGAACATCCACAGCTGTTTCTGTGTGTGTATGTGTGTGGGTGGGATTTGGTTACCTGCTGGTTATGCAGACTGGGGGGTTCCAGGAGATTTGTGTATGGCTTCTTCATTCAGAAGCAAAGCTGGGATTATTCTGCCCTTTTACATAAAGCAGTGCAGATGTTGCAATCCATTGCTAATCACAAGTGACAGCAGAACTCTCAAGCTTCATTTTTTCATTTTTGATCTTCTTGTACAGATAAGGCAAAGCCAGAAATATTGTGAACATAATGCTCCATCTAGGATACTAACTGTGAAAGGTTTAAGCTCCTGGAGTCACTGTGTCCTCCCAGCCTAATTGTGCAGCCCACAGAGACGACGAGTGAAACTCTGTCTTTGTTGGGTTCAAACTCTCACTGTGCTTGGTAAAGCCCCGTTTCCATGGTCTGGATATGAGCTGGTCTGTGTGGTTTGGTTCCTCATGAGCTCATGTATCTAATGCTGAACCTTGGCTATGGCATCCATCCATGCATCCATCTCCGTTCATCCATCACCAGATTTTTCGTAGGAATGCTGCAGTCAGTGAGTGCTTAGCACACAGAATTATTTTAAAAAACCCCAAACCCAACCCTGGCTAACCAATTTTGTAAACTATTGTGAAAAAAAGCCAGCTTTAACAGTGTAGCCTTAATTGCTATAACTGTGATGTGAATGTCAAATCTCTTATGTTTGTGTTTGATTCCAGCTAAGCATATTTTTATTGGTTTCTTTTGTTTCTTTCTTTGTTTGTTTTGCAGAAGCCACTCTTGCCCCGGATGCAAGGGAGCTGACAACTTCTGCTCCAAATGCCAGCAAGGCCACTTCATTTTCAACGGCGGTGATAAACAGTACATTGTCACCAACAACTATACAGACTACGTTTCCTATAAGCTCCTCTGACAATAGTACCTCTGCTTTTGCAGATGTTTCGTGGACTCAGTTTAACATCATTATTTTGACAGTCATCATCATTGTTGTGGTCCTACTAATGGGCTTTGTGGGTGCTGTCTACACGTACCGTGAGTATCAAAACAGAAAACTTAATGCTCCCTTTTGGACCATTGAACTCAAAGAGGACAACATCAGTTTCAGCAGCTACCACGACAGCATACCCAACGCTGATGTTTCGGGGCTGTTGGAAGACGATGGGAATGAGGTCGCCCCGAATGGACAGCTAACACTGACGACTCCCATGCATAATTATAAAGCTTAGAAGAAGCAATCCAACTGTTCCAAAGTTGGCTTGAAAAAGTTCCAGGGCTTGTAGAAGGGGTATCGGGATCCGTGCCAAGGCTCCACGCAGAGGAATTTGCTCTTCAGATACTCTTATGCTGGGCGTGCTGTAGCTTGCAGGTGAACAGAGAAAAAAAAAAAGTGTAGTACATCCGAATTTCAGGTAAAAAGGTGAAATGCAGTGTCCTGTTCTCCATAAAGGTCAATAGAATTCACTGCTGTTAAAGACTTGATTATGCTGGTCTGAAATATATTCTTCTTTATGAAGAGGTAGTGGGGTGGAGAAAGCAGTACCCTGTCGATCATCAGAAGCTACTTGATTTCCAGCCAACCTAGCACTTGTGTCTGCATCCTTTAGTTTGAAAAGCAGCTCGTGAATTAACAGTGGATTTTCAGGAAACAGACCTTTGTAAAGGCTTCATATTAGTTCCTGATAGAAATTTATTTGAAAAGGAGGACAAAAGAAGGGAAATAATCGTTCACTGTACTACCAAAAGGCAAGTAGAAGAGTGAGTTGCACACTTGCCAAAAGTCACCATTATCAATTTCCACTTAGCAGGGAAACAGGAAAAAAAGTAATGAAAATATTGGAGTTAGGGAAGAGACTCAGCTTTTCCCTTTCTGAGTATTTATACAGGGTGATGATGCTATTAAAACATAGCAATCCGTTTGTTGTTTTGTTTGTTTGTTTGCCTTTTTTTTTTTCTAGAAGGAGTTAATGAACTTGTATAGTTTCTGTGCAAGGGAAGACGACACGACATCTCAGGGTTGCTGTGTAAAAATAAAAGCTTAGGCTTAATAACCTACCCTGATAGAAATGGTGTGTTCTGTATATAAAATGTAATATATCTTCTTGGAATTGTATTTGTAATTATTTGTAAAAAAAAAAAAAAAAAAAAAAAAAAATCAACCAACCAAAAAATCCCAAAAACAAAACAAGGAACCCCTCCCCAACCCCCCCTAGTCATATTTGATCATCTAGATTTTAATTGTACAGCGGTTAGTGGCGTTGTTTAAAAAGAAAAAAAAATGAGGATTGTTTAAAATACTGTAAATTAGATGGCAATATTGTTGGAGCTGGGACTCTGGCAAACACCAACTGCTTAAAGCTGTTCTAGTCTCATTGAGTAACTTTCTGTTTTAGAGAAAATGTGAGTGTTCTCTACTTGCATCTGTCAAATTTTCCCATTCCTTTAAATACAGAGCGAAAACCAGTGTTGCCATGACTAGGGCCTAGTAGGTGTCCAAAAATCAGATGTACCATTCTGTTACTTGCTTTGAAATCTTTCTCCAAAATGCAAATCCACTGTCATGGACGCATCAAGAGCCTGATCTCGATGGCCGAGCTTTGCCGAAGTGGCTGCTCCTCATGGCAGTGGATCTCATGGCCATCTCTCCCGTGCTGACACGGTGACGGGGGAGACTTGCCAGAGGCAGAGTGCAGCCTCCTGGCCTCTTGAAGGGCAAAAGGAAAAAAAAAAAAATCTAGATTTGGGTGGAAATGGCTTTCAGCCGAAGAGCTCGCAGGAGCCAATCTGCGCTTCTAGGCTTAAAAGCTAAAGATGCACGGGTGCTTTCAGGAAACGTATGTAGCACAAGGTCGGGGAGGGGGAATCAGCTGTAAAGAAAAAGCTGCGGGGGACTTTAGGTTTTACAGATGCCCCTGATTTTTGTGGGAGGCTGGTGAGCTGTTAGCAGAGGGAGAACAGCAGCCCAGAGAGGTCACACCATGGAGCTCCTCTCCTGGCAGCTGCAGCACACGTTTTGTGCCTCGAGGCAGGCGCTGTGCCCTCCCTGGCTGGGGAGCCACCAGGTCCGACCCCTCAAAATCAATCCCATTACATTGGAGCAGAGCATGAAACAAATATTTCACCTAACTCACGACCGACCTCAGAACTAAAGCTGCGTTGCTGTGCGCGTTGGTGCTTTGCAGGCGATTGATGCTGAGGATAAATGAAGTACCTGCTAGAGGTCAGCAGGGGCTGACTGGTGCATCCTCAGCACCAGGCAAAAGTATTTCTCAAGATGAGAAATGGTAGGAAGAATGTGGTGATTATTTATTTGCTTTCTGGTGCTGCATGGAGGCTTTTCTTATTGTTGGAGGCTTGGGGGGGGGGGGGTGGGGGGTGGGGAA